>JASAND010009221.1:0-19503 GCA_030248195.1 Trissonchulus latispiculum | reverse complement strand
CTACAACGGCTCAACGATGTGGGAGCTACAATTGAGCCAAGGAAACTAGTTCTTCACCAGCAGAAGATTGACTTTTGTGGTCATACTCTCTCGGATCAAGGTGTCTTGCCCCTGGAAGACAACGTGGAGGCCATCAGGGGAATGCCGAAGCCTCAAACCGTTCGAGAACTAAAGTCCTTTCTCGGAGCTGCAACATATTACCTGAGATTTTTGCCTCATTACTCTACAAGGGTGGAACCTCTCAGAGAAGCTGAAAGAAGCGCCACTGGACAAAACCTCATTTGGTCAACCGAGATGAATGAAGCGTATCAAGACGTCATCGAAGGTTTGTGCAGCAAACCGATCCTGGGATTCTTTAGAAAAGGCTGCACAACTTATCTCACCACAGACCTTGTGGTGGTTCCTGAAAATTTGCGAAATCCAGTGCTTTCTTTGGCCCACGAAGGTCATCCTGGAGTGGTTAGAATGAAGCAACGACTTCGGGATTCCTACTGGTGGCCAAAAATGCAGGTGGATGCCGAAGATGGATCAAACGGTGTGGTGCCTGTCAGATGTCAGACAAGGCAACAAAGCCGTTGCCTTCCACGATTCCGCCAGTCGAGGTGCCGAAAACATGCTGGACTCGACTCGCTCTGGACATCTCAGGGCCATTTTCCACAGCTCCTTACCATCAGCGTTTCTTGCTGGTGCTACAAAACTACACATCGAAATGGCCCGAAGTCGGGTGTCGAACCAACTACACCACCAGAGATGTCATCAATTTTCTGGAGTTGGTATTCGCGAGGCATGGATATCCCGCGGAATTGATCACCGATAACGGGCCCCAATTTGACTCCGCTGAATTTGAAAATTATCTGAAGTCACGGAACATCAGTCACTTGAAAACTGCTGTATACAATCCCTTGGCCAACGGGATGGTTGAAAGGTTCAACCGCGTGCTCAAAGAAGGACTTCATGTTGGGCACTTGGAAGGTTCCTCGTGGGAAGAGTGTATCAGAAGACTTCTGGTATCCTACCGAAGTACACCACATGCAACCATCGGAACGTCGCCTTTCGAAGCCCTTCATGGAGGACGGAAGATGAGAACATCGCTGACTCTTCCAAGCCTGAGGAAAGTGTGTAGAAAACGTGAAAATCTTTCTGCCGAAACTCTAAGAAATGGAGATTGGGTCCGACACAAGTTGCCGAGGACTCCTAAGGGCAAGTCGTCATGGTCGACACCCAAGCAGGTCATCAGCCGAAACGGGAGATTTTCTTATCTGCTCAATGATAGGAAGGTTTGGAATTGCCGCAAGCCTGCAAAATTCAATGGGCAAGTGCAGGAGGAAGTCGAGGACGATCCAATAAATCATATTTCGGAATTAGCCACCAATCTGCGCGAGGAACATAATCCAGATCCTCCTCCCCTTCATGACGCTAAGCCAATGGGGCGCCCGCAAAGAAATCGAAGAATCCCAAATTATTTCCAAGCGGGATTCGCGTAGGTTTCATCCCTCCGGGAAGAAGAGGTGATGTGGTATCCTGCCGAATGAATAGACTTCACGTGAACGTTGCTTGTTACGTATATTTGGTCATTATGCAAATTAGGTGTTTTGTTATTTAAACCGGTGTTGTTTTGGAATAAAGGTCAGTCGTTTCATTTCTCTCCAACCTAGACCGTCCTCACCAAACGGGGACATCACACGTACTATACCAAATTTTAGCTCATTTGGTCAAGTTTTAAAAATTTTGAGCAGTGGGTTAATGGAGGCAAGACCCCGAGTTTCGTTTATAACATTGTGCAATTTGTAACCGCTTGGCCTGTCAACATTATTATGTTATTATCAACAGTTATTATTTGGAACCATAAGAAAGGTGTGAACTGCAAGATCAATTCCATTTTTACATAATTTTCAATCCGTCTAGATAACAGTTGTGGGCATTAGTTAAACCGCGTAGGCGACAGCCCTGAAGTCTGTTTTTGATCTCAAGCATCGGTCCTATCCACGACCCGTCCGCATGAGGGGTTACAGAGACCCACTTAAAATTTTAGGCAGTAAAGTATCATTTGCTCTCAATTTTCAAATTTTCTTGCTGTGTGACTGAAACGCATTTTTGTTCAGAAACTTGATATGATTGCGTGAGCAAACAAATTATAAGGCAAGTTCTCAAGAAACAGACTGTCAACAAATTAGTCGGTGTTTATTTTCCTTATTAAGGAAAGGACAGCAAAGAAGTGGAAGCAACGTTTAAGTTTCAAATACTCATACAGTCCGAGTTCTTGATCATTTATCGGCAAAAGTGAATAGTCTTGCCCTTATCGCAAACAGTGAAAAATCGTCAAATTTCAACATTTTCTGCATCTGAAAAATGGGGTCTTCGGAAATAAATGTAAATTGCTCTAATTCAAAGGCCTAAATAAAAATTTTAACTCAAGGGTTCCGTAGTACTGGAATTTTCAATTCCATTGATACCAATTGTTATATTGTATCTGTCTCAAGTTTCAAGATTTTCTAGGCGCAAAAATGGACATTTTTCGTCAAAATTTTGAAATTTCGGTTTTTTCGAAAATTTGGCCAATTTATGACAACAGTATGGCTCTAAACTGCCTGTTTTGTACTTCAACTTGAGCATTGATGCCTTTGGATCTATTTGCAGCATGAATCATGCTGATAGCTATGTCCGATACTTGTCAGCGTTCCAAAGGAGACCTTCGAACCTCGAATTTCGCAAAACAGTGATTTTTAAATTTCTTAAACTCTGGCATATTATACGTCGATCGAAAGCCCTCGGTGCAAGGATGAATTCTTCTCATAGAACTGTTGGTAGAAAATGCTTTTATTTTAAGTTAACTGCTGTTAAATGTTTCATTACATCAGGAGAAACAAGGGCCTTCTTTCTTTGAGAAATTCTCAAAGAAGCTTCTGATCAAACCCATCCGGCTGGAAACTGTACGAAAACGTTTTTCTTAATAGTTTTTTAAAGATGTATGACAAAATAAGCCATAAACGTAAAGTTAATTTGCGAAAATATGCCTCAGTTGGCTGCAGCACCCTCGTGCTCGCTGATATTCATATTGCACACTGTTGATGGCTAGTAACTTACGGAAAACTGAACGAAACACCTCAAAATTTATACTTGATATGCATGACATATGCGGCTAACGTATGCGTGAAAATAAGCGAAATCCGTAACCTAAAATGTTTTCTTGATGGACCCCCTCTTAAGCCGGTTCACACGAGGCGACTTTCCAGCAGCTATATTGGGCAGCAACGTTGAAGCAATCTTAGGTTTGGCGTTTACACAAGGCAATTTTCAAGCAACAGTTTATCTAGCAACTTTCTCCTAGCAGCCAATGACAATTCTGCGCGCTTAAAATTCAAAGGCGTGGTCTTGCTTGATTGGCTACTGCCTGTGAGTTGCCTCATAAAAACTCTTCTGGATGGAGTGAAATTTTCAAGTTGCTTACTGGTTGCTTGCGATTTTGTGAGCGTTCACATCAGGCAACTTTCGAATAACTTTCAGTTTTATAAAGTTGCGAACAAAAAAGTGCCTGAAAGTTGCATCTGAAGTATATATCAATTTTTAGATTTGAAGTGACCCTTCTATGCACTTTTTCGACTCATCGGTGCCGAAGACCCTAATATGGGCAAAAAGGGGTGGTTGTCTCAGGTGACGCTTTTCAAAAATTTGTAAAATTTTGAAAGGAAACAGTGGGGGTCTTACTCTAACGCATTCTAACTACATTTGGGACACTCTGCAAGCAAAAAGCTATTAAAATTCTATATCTATCATCCAGGTAGCTTAAGGGTGGCAAAGGTGGCAGCGTCACCTGAGACAGTCACCCAAAAAGGAACTTCCTTCATCAATGTCAGTTTTTATTTTGTTCAAGCATACACATTCTTCCTCTGGTAGGTTAGGTCTAGGTTATTGTAAGACTATTCAAGCAATGCTTTGGCATCCTCTTTTTTACTGTAGTGCCCACCCCGACCCCAGTCGCTTTCGCTTGGAGAGGTAGTGCCAGGCCCAATTTATCTTTGTACCCGGGTCCTGAATTTAGAGCAAATTCGGACGCTGAATAATTGCTAAATATTATGTAGGCATATCTGAGGACACTGAATATCTTAGGCTTCAAAAATGAAAACAGTTCGTGAAATTTTTTATTCTCAAAGCGTTTTAAATTTTAGCTAAACACTGCTGCTCCTGGTGTTTTTGGCCCCAAGCTCTAATTTTATTTTCAGTTTTCCAATCGATTTTCGTCTTCTTCTTTCATTAGACTGTTGGACCCTTTCCTGAAAATTTAGTTTTCCATTTTGCAGATTCCATCTCCAAATTATACTGACTTGGTTCGGCGGCCAATTTAAGACTCCATCAACCTGAAGAAAGTTCTGGCTTAAACTTAATTTTATCAACTTTGCAAACCACCAGCTATTTCTTCTCTGTTTGGCGGAAAAGTACATTTTAGATTGGGTAAGCATTATTATTATTACTATTATTATTATTATTATTATTATTTTTATTATTATTATTATTATTATTATTATTATTACTATTATTATTCTTGTGATGCCCACTTTTCCAAAGCAAGGGCAACACCTTCTTATTGGTCTGTGCTTAATATTATCAGTCTGCCCCCCTAGATCTCGAGATTGGGAAGGGGTACAGGGGTGGTTGATACCTTATTTTGAAGCCCTAGACTAGGACATCTCCCGGAATCAAGATGGTCCCGAAATTCCGGGTTTTGGAAATTCGGATTTTTTCGGGTGGTAAGGGGGGGACCAAGGCGAAATTTCAAAAATCCAAAATTTGGTCAAAACTCTTTTGTCTCCGATTTGGCTCCAAAGTCGGTCATAGGGTAATTCGACCACGCTGATTTCGAAACTGATATCGAAGTTTTCGGAAAATTTAGAGATTTTGAGATATTCGACCCGGAAAATTCCGGATTTTGAAAAATTTCTTCAAAAGTGGTCGATATTGGGTTCAAATGAAAGAGCTCGTCGAGCTGAGTAATTTTTATCATTACCATAGTTTCCGAAAATGTTTCCATAGAAAGTTATGGCCGCAGATTGGAAATCCGGAATTTCCGGCAAAAACCGGATTTTCAAACATTCGGTGAAAAATGGGCAATATGGTGCTTAATTGAAAGCTCTTTGAGTCCTGGGACAGATTTCCTGAACAGAAATAGCTTAACAGGTATATATAGCAAAATCTATGCCCCAAAGGAATGTGTTGTGGGCAACAAATTCTTGCAGTAGCGCTAGTTATTATTATTATTATTATTATTATTATTATTATTATTTTTTGCATATATTGCTTTGGAAGCATAAATTTTGTTTTTAAATATTAGTAGCTGGATGATGGAAAACAGCAGATAAATTTGTTTGTTTGTTTGATAAATATTGTTTGTATAAAGCTGATTAACAGCCGTTCAATAGCTAATTAAATAACCATTTGGACCATCTCTTCCTGATTTGATCTAAATGGCGATCCAACATTTCCGATGTAGAATATTGTAGTTTGGGATCTTTTCAGGAAAGACCCCTGGCCCAGATTCCGCAAAACTTGACCAAATGAGCTGAGACTTGGTATGGGCATGTTTTCGATCACGCTGAGTTCAAATAACGCGGAATTCTTCGATTTCGTGAAATTTTCGGCTTTTTTGTTTCGCATGGGGGGTACCAAGGAAAACAAAAAATATTTTTCTTCGATTCTGCTGAAAAGTTGTATATAGGGGTCCTCGGGATGTAAAACACGAATCTAAAGTCTATCTTTCGAATCAGCTTTTTCGTTAGCTCAGTATAAGCTCATACAAATTTAGCTCTTACGTAGCTAACAAAAAGCTGAATCGAAAAACGGACTTCAGATTTGTGTTCTGTGACCCTATACAACTTTTCAGTAAAACCGAAGACAAAAAATTTTTTGGTTTTCCTTATTCCCCCCCCCCTTGCGAAACGAAAAAAATTGAATTTCGCGAAATCGAAAAATCTTGCGTTATTTGAACTCAGTGTTGTCGAAAACATACCCATACCAAATTTCAGCTCATTAGGTCAAGTTTCGCCTAATCAGGGCCTGATGGGTTTTCCTGAAAAGATTCGTACTTTGTTACCCTTCATCTGTAGATATATATTTTTTGATGGTCATTATCAAGCACTCTTTGGTTTGCTTTCGAGCAGAGAAAGTTAAACATTCTTTAGCAAACAAATAACAATAACAATAAGAGACTACAATTACAAAAATCTTTGTTACACAACTTCGTTTGTTTCAACTTGGGAGAGTGCCATTAATAGTTTCGATCATGTTGTTAAGTCATTTAAAGCATTGCAACAAACATGTTTTCTTTAAATACAAGCAAGGGTTAGCATAGTTTTTCTTTTCATTTTAAACTCTTCCCACCTAACAAAATTAGTACCAACCAAGTCGAAACAGATGCGCATGGCGCTCCTTGATTAAGTGGTAACATTTTTCACAAGTGTTTTAGGATTACATGTTTACTAGTCTGTTTACTTAGTACGTTCCAATCATCAATAAGTTTTCATAACAATCAGTTATCCTAATTAGTCTTTAACATCTTTCCAACTGCAATTTGATAGTTGGATTTGTCATTTCCAACGCTTAGGCTCATTTTTCACAAATAAGTTTAGTGATAAGAAACCTCTACCTCTACATCTCTAGGGATATTTCAACAATAAAATTCATAAATGGCTTCTAATGAACCTGCTTTGAACATACGAATGATGATTTCTTCTGAAAGCGTTAGTGAGAAAGAAATTCATTTGGTTATGATAGCTTCATTCCTTCAATGCTATATATAATATGGATTGCAATAACCGAACAAAATACCAAGGGTTTCAAGTATGAATAGTAGCTTAAACCGTAATATCTTTAGTCTGTTATTTTTGGGAAATGCTGCTAAAGTAGCTGAAGTAATTGCTAAATTCCAATAGCTGGTTACTATATATTGGCTGCGGAAAAGAGTTCATAGGTAAATGGTCAATTTTGTATTACCCTTTCTCCTAACATATAGTCATTTTGATATTGTTTCTTGAAAATCTACCTGCAGTAATCATTGTCTATTTTGGTCAAGGCGGGTCAATCTAGTCAGGGCGGGGAAAACACATATACGGAACTAAGGCTGTAACTTTTTTGACTTCAGGCTGAGAGAGCTTGCGTTTGTACCATGGTGTATATCGCTCCTAGTTCTATCGGTATCGATTCATGAATAGAAATCCGCCTGATCCCTTGTACATCAGTAGCAATAATCGATTTTGTCTGTCTTTCTCCCCCCCCCCCCATTTGGGGAAGAAAAACACACCGGCGGGAAAAACATGGTACTAAAAATAATCCAAGGTGATCCGCTGGACACTAATTGTTACACATTAAAGGTTGTTTGTACATTTTTGTGGTCATGCTAAACAACAACAACAACAACAATCAGTAGTAAGCTGCTTAGTGGACATAGTCAGATGCATTTTACGTCAAGGCTCCTGAACCCATGCAATGATCGGATATCTCAAAAAACGGCACCCAGACAACTATAAATATACCAAAACGCTTGCAAATGTCATTGTTTATCATTATTTAAGCTGTTTTTGGCGTTAAATTGCAATTTCATTAAGTTTTTAAATTTTTTAAAATTTTGCTTTGTAAACATATGAAACGTGGCACAATGATGCAGCAAATCTTCATCCTTAATTTATGAGCTATTAGAAGCTCTAAGTGAGTATTTTTTGAACCAGAATTACAAAACAAGACCCGCTTTATCGTTGAGGAGCATCAGTAGTCAGAACTACATGGTGGACTATTTGTAAAGATTGGGTGGTGTGGTGTACTGTGTTTTTCCCCGTCGTCAGCTGAGGGGTCATAATCGGCGGGGAGAAAAACACCCAGTACTCAGCCTGCATAAAAGGTAGGAGACTGCCGTCTATGCCAAACGCTAGATGGGGTCCACATATACCCCTATGCCAAAGACTAGCTAAGTTTTCCTTATTGGTGTCTAGAAATAAGCTTAGCAAAATCTAAAATTTCTTAGGTTTTAGAGGTGTTTTAAGGGGTCAACTTTGGAACACTGTCAGAATAGACTGCTTTGGCAGCCTTATGCGTATGGTTTTACTGTAAAAAGATAGCGCTGTATATAGCGTATATAGCGTCTGTATATCTGCTACCTTGAGTTCTCTGGGTGGGTTTTTTCTCCCCATCTTTTCGGGTGTGTTTTTCCTCCCCGCCCTGACTCATGCAGTATCTGAAAACTCTTATGCTTTTGTTTAACACACTTAGCCTTCTGTTTCCAGACGATTCCTGTCTTTTCTAGATGCAATTTATTTGCTACCTGAAAATTTGACTTTTCGGCTTTGCCTAACCTTATGTGAGATTGTGTGATGAACTTGGAGGGAATATGGCGTTACAGATCCCTCCTGACCAAAAGAACACGGGTACATAAGTCCCCTCGGCAAGAAGGTTAAAAGGGTAAAAAGAAGGGTACCCTCTCGGTCAGGAAGCAAAATGGTAACACCTCAGCGATTTTTACCAAAGATTGCACTCCAAGCAAAAAGAAGCAAAAAGTAACAAACTTCCTAAAACTTGATAGAAATGTTTTTAAAATCGCCAGTTTTTGGCAAAACCCAGTAAATTCGTAATCTTTGCTAATTTTGGAGTAGACCCCCTCAGCATTTTAGAAATTTTGAATGTTGGACCCTTCGTCAACGTCGATAAAATAAATCCCACAAAACCGGACCCTATGTTTATGTCCCTCCCTATATGGTCATAGAATACAGCTCTTAAAGTTTAAAACTGATGGGGCTGATGCTTACTTTGAGAATTTGCACGCGGGACCATCGTAGATTCGAGGATGAGTAATTGGCGTGGTGTTACTTCGCTGGGGCAACAGTTTATCGCAGGGTGCGAAAATTACATGAGTTCCGGAAGTTTTCCTAAAGCATGCTTTGAATGTTTCTGTATCTCTTTTCAATTGGCTGCCTGACTCTTTTTGTACACGTTTTCCCGCGCTGCTTGGCTTTTATCATTTGTAAGAAGGTTTTCTGAAAGCTTTTGTTAACATCTTTCTCATAGTCATCTCTCTAGACTTAAGACGAAAATACATATAGTGGAAGAAGAATTTTATAACTTATGCAAAAACGGACCCATAAATAATTTATGAAGAACACGACCAGAACATAATTCTTCCTAGAACAAAGGGATAGAAAAGCCTACAAAGGAAAAATAACCCACTTTAAGAAGTCGTTAAGCTGTTCGGCTACCAGAAAATGTCGATGAAAGAGTATTGAAAAATCTTATGTACTTTACTGGTTGGAAAGCTGAAACATTACCTGATTCCTTTATCCTTCATCCCTTCTTGTTGCAGAATCGCATGATTAGTTTTGAGTATTGACCAATTAAAAATCGTTGACGTTTGCTGAACTGATCAAAATTAAATGATAGCCATCCTCCACCACCACCAACAGAGCTGCGAACCAGTGACCGCCAGACATGTGCATGAGGAGAAGTTGGAGGGGGGGTGAATCGCGCTCGCCAGCCGCCGGAAAACCGGATTTTTCTGGTTTTTCGCTCAAAAAATCCGGATTCTGCTGGGTGAGGTCCAGGTCTGGACGGTGGTTGAAACTCCACCCCCAAACCCCCCAAGCACATTTATGGTGACCACCCTCAGTTGACCGTTGGCCTAAATCAGTAAACGAATTGCTGTCGGCGCCCATTACCTGGATGAAGCACTTCGAGACCAGAAACACCTTTCGTGGAAACTTAGCTTTATGACTCAACTGATTGTTTTTTCTGCAAAAGGATGTTAATTGTTTTTTTTGTTTTTCAGTGCAGACAGTGATGGAACCGGGTCACTTAGGCTTGACTCGGTGACCCGGTTGAGCCCTGACCCGGTGACCCGGTTTTAAAGAAAATTCTAAAATTTGCAAAAATTTTCCGGTTTCGCCTAAGAACGCTAAATTTTTGGCTTTCATGTTCCATCACCACCCAAAAAAGAATAAACTGTGACATTACTTATGTTTGCTCTAGGTTTTTTAAAAAGTATTTAATAAGACTGTAGCATTTTTAAAATAAATGCAAAAATGAGTTGGCAAAACTATCTGTCTGGCAACTAACTATCTGGCAAATTTATCTGTCTGCGAAATTTTGGGAAATCAATCCGTGGTGAAATGTGTAAAAAGTGCGGTCCAAAACCACGGAGAACTTTAAAAAATTGGTTAATATTTTATATTGCGCAAACATCTACCTTGGTTGGGAAAATAATCTGCAAAACACATGGTACTAAATAAATTTATACAATAATCACGAATCTGACAAAGCAAAACGAATTCAAATAACCTCGAGCTGTGAAAATGCTCAAGACTAAAATATAAGAAAAAAGCAAATTAATACTTCCCATCGAACAAAAATTTAAGTTAAAGTTTTACCTTGGTAAGCCAAAACTTTCAAAAATTTGTGGTAAATTCGGAAAACCGGGTCAAAACCGGGTCAAAACCGTGATCCGGTGACACGGTCCTAAAAGTGACCCGAAATGACCTGGTGACCCGGTTCCATCTCTGGTGCAGAAATCAATGCAGCGACTCGTCGGCGGGACAAAATTCAATTGTTGATTGTTGATTTTCGTTTTCTGCTGCAAACACAGAAATCAAAAATCAAACTGTTGATTTTGGATTCTTCTGAATAACCAAAAATCAAAAATCCAAAAATAACGCGTTGAGTTTTAGTTTTGATTATCCAACATTCCGAAAAATTAAATGATCGCACAAAACACTGACAGTTTTACAAGGCTGGAGATTTGTCCATTGCCGGCTATGTGATGAATACACCTCGGCAGCTCCACCATGAGTCGGTCGACCAAAGTCAGCTCTCTTCATTGAAGAGCCTCTGGCTAATCTGGCAAAATATTGTCTGCACGTAAAGCAGACGGCAGAGACGGGTTCTAGTTTCGCCCGGAGTCAAATTTTATGGTATTTAAGTGACATAGGCGTGTCTGCAAGTTATATATTTAAAGACTAAATTTGTTTGACTTAGTAATAATAATTTAAACTTTTGTGAAACCCACCAGACAATATATAATGGGTTTGTCTGGCGCTAATACATTTTAGTGATTGCTTCCATATCCCGTCACGTTCCCAAGCCGCCGTCGGTATATACTAAAATAAAAACACTATTTATTTTATTATTCTGACAATCATTTTTTTCTGTTTAGATTTGGACAGAAGAAACTTCGGCTTCTGTGAGAACGTGGATCTGAAAGCAATCACTAAAGTAGTGAACTTGTGAACCATTCAGGCAGAGCGACTCAGGAAGGATTATCCTTTCTTGATTGGATCTTTCTAGTTCAGAGATTTGAGCTGATAATTGGACTCTGAATCACCAGGGGTTCCTTTGGCAAAACGAAGGGAAGGGTTACCAGAGCCCAATTTGGAGTTGAACTCTTTAACTTTCTCTCTCTAACTCTGATCAATAAGAAGACTTGTAGGCGTTCCTTTTGTCTTGTCTGATAACGCCTAACCATTGCGGTCTCCAAATTCTAACGCCTGGCCCTCCAGCTTTCATTCATTCATCCTTGCAGCAGTCCGAACATGGGTTGGCTAATACCAATTATTAATATGGAGTTTGGAGAAGCTCGAGGCGTTTTCCTGAGCAAAGTTAAAGCCGAGCATATTCAGAAGCGGCTAGTTCTGATCATAGTATCCATAGCACTGTTGTTGGACAATATGCTCTACATGGTTATAGTACCTATAATTCCGCAGTATTTACGTGAAATTGGAGCTTTCGAAAAGGAATACGAAGGAAAATACGTAATTCTACCCAATAAAACGATGGTTTACAATAAAACCGGGGGAGAGGTCAATTACATTGGGGAAGATGCCCAAATCGGTTACCTGTTTGCGTCCAAAGCAATACTGCAACTAATCATTAACCCGTTCAGTGGAACACTAATTGACCGGATTGGTTATGAAATACCAATGGTCATCGGCTTAGTGGTCATGTTTGTATCCACAGCATTATTCGCTGTAGGTCAGAGCTATGGAGTATTATTCTTTGCTCGCTGCATTCAGGGACTGGGTTCCGCGTTTGCGGATACTTCGGGATTGGCCATGATCGCGGATCGGTACACGGAAGAGCAGGAGCGAAACAAGGCTCTTGGAATCGCCATTGCTTTCATCTCATTCGGTTCGCTGGTGGCTCCGCCCTTTGGCGGACTTTTGTATGGAATTGCCAAGAAACCAGTACCGTTTCTACTGCTTTCTTTGGTCTGCTTATTCGACGCAATTATGGTCTTTGTTGTTATCCATCCTAAGATTCGACGCACAGAATCCGGCGAACGAATCAAGGGAACGCCGATTTATCGTCTCTTTATGGATCCCTACATAGCAGTCTGCGCTGGCGCACTAGTCATGGCAAATATTTCCCTTGCTTTTCTGGAACCCACCATCACGAAATGGTTAATCAAGGAGCTGGATGCAACGAGTGCTGAGGCCGGGGTTGTCTGGCTGCCAGCCTTCTTTCCCCACGTCGCAGGTGTCTACGTCACCGTTTGGCTACTGAAGATTTATCCTCACCACCCCTGGGCATTGGCTGGTGCTGGACTGGCCATGGAAGGACTGGCCTGTCTGATGCTACCGTTCTGTGAAATTTACTGGGTCACCATGATCCCTCTGTCCATTCTGTGTTTCGGCATCGCCCTTATCGATACGGCAATATTGCCCCTTCTTGGCTATCTTGTTGACATCCGACATGTGTCCGTCTACGGTAGTGTGTATGCCATAGCTGATATCTCCTACTGCATAGCTTACGCGTTTGGTCCTATGATTGCTGGGAACGCCATGGAGGGAGGGACTTTTATGAGTTTAAATATTGGGATTTGCATCAGCAATCTCCTGTATGCCCCCTTGTTATATGTTATAAAATCCGTTTATAACTATCAGTCATTCGGCAATGAAATGACGGACATCACGGACTCCAAAAAGATCACAGACTACGGCACTGGGACTGGGAACGGGGACTTGAATGGAACGATCGGTGGTGCGAAACCTGGCGAAACTGTCGAATGGAAGGACACTTTGTATAATCGAAAGATCAAGAAGAAGAATCCCTATCGAGGTTACAAGGACACTGATGCTATCCTTCAAGACGAAGAGGAGGAGGAGGAGGAGGAGGAAGAAGAGGAAGACGGCCCTCCGGGTGGAGGTCAGATGCCAAGAGGACCTGGAGACTCCGCCGCCTTCCATTATGAGGATCCTAGGCTAGGAGGATTGTATCAGGGTTACTGATGAGAGCGCTATAGAAAGATAGGCATTAAATGCACCGGAATTCGTTTGTTTGATTGTTTGTTTGTTTGTTTGTTTGTTTGTTGTCAATGTTTACGATTGTGTGCTTTATGCTAGCTTGTTCTCTCATAGAAATAGCGCAATGTTTTCTTGTTTAAATTTTGAGAAGCGGATTTGATGTTGAGTGATTTCTATATTATATAGTATACACAATCGACTATTATATAGTTGATACAATCTCCTGTCGCTGAGTATTACCATTATCTTTCCACCATTTCGAAACGGAGTGACTTAAAATTTAAGAAAATAACTGAAGCTTTAAGTTTTGTTTTTACCGTTTTTCATGTGGCCTACCTGGGTGGATGCCACTTTCAGCGGACAACCTGTAGAAAAAATTGTCACACATGTTCACAGGATAAAAATGCAGCCGATGCAGAAGCTTCTGACACCTCTACTATCATTGACAGAGACGTCAGCAAACTACGGCTATCAAACTACAATGACTTGGAATTGTCAGGAAAGAAATCTTAGTTTGAAATCTGTAATCAAACCATTGGACTTCAGCTCAGAGATGGAAGGGAACCAGACTGCAAGGGTAGCCAGCCACATGTATACACAGACAGAGAGAAAGTTAGTCCATGTGGACATTCGGAAACAAAACTTCCTTTCATTTTAAACAAAATAGCCAAACAACTTAAAATTTTTTTACTCTTTCAAGAATATCTTAGAAGGTCGTCTGGAATGTTGCGAACTGGAAAAACGACAGTTTAACAGCAAAGTAGGATACTATCGATGCTAACCGGAATGCCAGATCACGATGAGTACTCAGCCTTATAAACACATTCATCCTAAGTTTAGAACAATCAATATGGTGTTAGATCACAACATATATCAACAGCATCAGTTCAGATCACAACAAAAACAATGTTGTGAAACTAAGTATGTATTTTGAAGTTTGACAGGTTTAAGTACATATCACTTGATTTTATAATAAAGAGAATAATAACGAGAAAAGCATTATTTTGGTATTTTTGACTTTTCAACTATCTTATGCTTGCTTGACACTAAAATTCTTACTGGCCTTAGTGGCTTATCTCACTCAACTCCAGCGCAATCAACGTCGAGTTTTGACCTACCAATTTGAATAAATGCTGTCCTATGTAATGATTATAATTATAGGTCTGCATACTGCTTAATGAACTAAAATAGTTTCTTTATTAACATGAACAAAGTGGATGTGAATTGTGTGTAGTGATGTTACAGGCGCTGAAACTGAAACTGAAACTAGGTTTCAGGTTGTTACAGGTTTCAGTTTCAGGCACTGAAACTGAAACTTAAACTGAAACTATTTTGGGAGGAGACCTGAAACTGAAACTGAAACTGAAACTTATTTTAGGCGGCCGACTGAAACTGAAACTGAAACTAGATTGGATAAAAACCTGAAACTCGGCCTAAAACTGGTTTCAGTCTTTTCTCAAAACATGAAGATTTGGAGGTTTTAAGCGGTTTTATCGTTAATACTCTGCTGTAGGAGTATAAATAATCATAAATTTATGCATTTGAGTTATGTCTCAGGGCTGGAAACTGCAATTTTTCGAATGAACTAAAACTGAAACTGAAATTATTTTGAGATCCCGACTGAAACTGAAACTGAAACTATTCTGGGAGGAGACCTAAAACTGAAACTGAAACTGAAACCGTCTTGGACCGCCGACTGAAACTGAAACTGAAACTGAAACTGAAGCTAAAATCAGTTACTGAAACAACACTAATTGCATTATGTTTTTTCAGCTTCCAGCTCTGTTTGATCAGCAATGATCGGTTTCCATGACCTAATTTCTTTCATTTACAGCTCTACCAATACCACTCAACGTTAGTTGAGTTCAACTGCTTTAACTTTCAACTGCTTACAATATCATTGTCTAATCATTTATCGTACCTAATCTTCTTAGCGTTTTCTTTCCAACGTACCTAATTAGCAAGCAGCAAGGGCAATGTGTAAAGGAAAACCATACGCTTCGGCACTGAAATTGAAATTGAAACTAGCTTTCAGGTTGTACAAGCTTCAGTCACTGACACTTAAACTCAAACTTAAACTGAAACTGTTTGTGGGGGGACCTGAAACTAAAATTAATATCGACTGAAGCTGAAACTGAAACTAAATATTTTTGGTAAATAGCGGAATCTCGAACTGAAGTTTATCAGTTGTCATCATCCTCATCATTATCAACCATCACTCGAACTGATTTTTTGTAAATAGCTGAATCTTAAACTGGAGCTTTCCTGAAGTCTTTAAACAAAACATGAAGATTGATCGTTTTAAGGTGGTGATTCATTTTGGGCACATATTGTTATTTGGCAGCGTAAATCAAGATGAAATTTGATGAAACTTTCCGAAATAAGTTCTTTTAGCGTTTTAAGACCTTCCGCGCAATCCCGATTCAAAAATTCGAGATTTCCGGTCAGAGTGGTTTTTCTCAAATTCTGAACGTTTGACGGCTGCTACACAGTTATAACTATATTCATTCTAACGATCTCATTGAGCTTCACATTTTTGCTTTTTAAAGCAAGTTTCTAGCTTTTCTCTGCGGTGAGATATAGCCGATTTTCTTGTTTTAGCGTCGAAAACTTGTCATTTTTGCAGAAATCAAATAATCCAACATTTCTTGAACTACGCAAGCCGTAAAATCAAACTAAGGGCGTCTATCTGAAGGTCTCACAGGGACAAATTATCCGACGCATGATCGTCTAGCAACTGCAATCCTGTAGGCTGCTATCATAAAAATGTAGTTTTTACAAAAATTACGACCAATTTTTTCCAAAGATTGTTTAGCATTCAGCATGCAAGCTGGCGGGCTGCTGCTTAACAGATGTGTTCTGCACCAATATACCCAGGGACGATTTTTTAGTTGCCCCGATTGCTGCTCTAGCCTCTAGCTAAAGTAATCGCTTGACAAATTTGGAAAAAGGCAAAATACAGGTTACGCACACATTTCAGCTTATAACGAAGAGCGATTTCACAATAAATAAAAAATCGTCCCCAGCTATTAGATGGAGGTATCGAATGATATAACCGACGTCTCGCGAAAAATTTACTTGAGTCTGCAAAAATTCTGGAAAATTATACTTCTTCTAAAATGTGTTAATAATATTTTAGAAAGCCAAAATTAGTTTTGTGGTATGCATTAAAAAGAGAAAATGTCAAGCTACATTTTGATATAAAAATGACTTCATAACTCCAAGTAATGAATGAGTAATAATGGTGCAAACTTTATGTAACCAAAGGGAATCACCACCTTAACTCACTATTTCATTAACATTCTGCAGTGGGGAGAACTGTAGTTTTTTTGAATGATCGCAAACGAAACTGAAACTAAAATTCTCCCTCCCTCACTACGGGCAAAATTTTTGTGGTTCCAAAGCGAAGAGAAAAGAAAACTGAAATTATTTTGCGTTTCCGACTGAAACTTCAAGTGAAACTTGTACTAATCCGACTGAAACTAAAATCGTTTATACCTACAACCTATAGGATAGCCTATTCACGGCTTGCTAAAAGGTACTGTACACAGTACAGCACACAAGAAACTTCAGATCCCATAATCCGGATAACGCACTTTGCATTTTCAGCAAGCTGGTTTTCAGCATACTACTTATTTGTTTCAGAAGTGACACAAGAATGGCCGAAAATAATAATCAAGTTAATCACCAGACCGCTGAACAGGAAGTGAGTCCTAAATACTCTTACTGCTAAAATTATTAATCAGCAGGGATGGGTTAACTTGACTGCTGGTTATTAGCACAACATAAATTGTTGAGGTTATGTGTCCGATTGTGCTTTCATAACTGCAACTTATTTTGCAGAATAACGGTACACCTTTTCATTTTGAATTAAAACAATTTGAATGAAACGGCGGTTCACAGAAAGTCCTTCCTGCAGTACAGGGGCAGCATGTTTGGCCTCAAATCTTATTATCCGTCGACCGGCGTTGCCTATTCTTTAATACTGATTGAAGAGCTTAACTACCTATATCTTTTCCTGCCTTGTCTTGTTCCAATCGTGCACGGCACATGAAATAGTAGTTTAAAATGAAGCCGAATGTGCCAGTGCATGCGCGGCGACATAAACAATATGAAGAAAACAACTTTGTGATATAGTAGATTCGCCCAATCTGCGTCATACCCCAAAGTGCGTCACTCAGCCGTTTAAGGTTATCTGGTGCATTACAAAATGGAAAATATCCTAAAGTTTTTACATTTTTGAGCAGCTCTATTCAAGTTCTATGCAATGGTGTAAAAATTATTTCCAAAAAATTTATATTTTATTTTATATAATTTTATTTATATAATTTATTTTTATAATTTTATATATTTTATCATTTTTATTTTATAACAAATAATATATAATTTATTTTATATAAAATTTATTTTATAACACAATGCTACAAAATTCAATATACTTTGAATAAAACACCCGTTGTCCGCCAAGTTTTAAGCGATGTCCCAAATTCAGTTTTATACACCTAACAACCTTAATACTTAACAACTTTTAATATGTCAGCTATCAAATTGTTCGTCAGAATCTGCTGATTCCAAAAATATAAACAATTCCTGATTTTACCGTACTAGAACTGAGAAATTACGATTTTACTGGAACCACTGAGCAGTGCCTAAAGTGCGTCGCTCTAAATCAACTTTTTGCGCAAATATCCCTAATGTGCGTTCGTATCTTTTACATGTAAATTTGTTTCAAATAAATGCAAATACTGGCTCTATAACTTAACCTAAGACAAAACTAAGTGCAAAAACACTATCCTAGGAATAATTCTGAGCAATCTGATACCAAATTTTCTGTTTTTACTGCATTTTATTTTTTTAGTAAAAGTCGTTGTTTCGTGGTTTAAATCATAAAATTACATTTTATAAATTGTCATAGCTTACTTTGCAACTCAAATTCGTTTCAAATAATACAGTACTGGCATTTTAACTAATTTTTCGAAGATCACAGATTTTGTTGATTTTGATATATATTGTTTATGAACAAGCCAACTACCATATAAAAAATTTTCGTAGCATAAAATTGTAAGAAATGGGGGATATAACGTCTCAGTTTACTTTTTTAGTGCAAATCATAGGAGTTTTGAAATGACGCACTTTAAGACACGACCGACGCACTTTAGGGAACAAACTTTTGACAGCGAAAAACTGCAATTTTTTGGTAAAAAAGTTATAACTTACGGTATGCTCTATCTAAAAGAGTCAAATTTTAAAGAAATGTAGAAGCAGATGTACTTGACACTTCTGTAAAGTTTCATTTCATAAGCTTTGATCGTTCAAAAGTTACAGTTTGTCAAAGTGAACACGCTTTATACGTGACAAAAGGTGACGCAGATTGGGCGCATCTACTATATTAAAAGTAGAAAGCATGATATATGTTAGTTATGAAATTATGGAAAATAATTTTGGATGAAAATTTGTGACTGAAAACTCTTTCCAAAACTGAAAGTCTTTCCAAAACTTTGGAGTAATACTTTACGTGTACACCACAATACTATGTTCTTCAAATGAATTGAAAATGAAAGTTTTTGAAATGAAGAAATTAAGTTCTTCAAATGAATTCAATGCCTTCAAAAGAATGAAAAATTTTTCAGAAAAATGTTATATCTAGGAAACAGGGGAATATAGTAGATGGAGATTGTAATATTAGCAATAAAGCACGCAAATTGATTAAATCGGAGCACACTTACAATTTATCTTTTGGTCGTTGCCACATGCCATCATACTCTTTGCAGATGAGATCATTCTTCGTTAAAATTAGTGTTCAGAACAATTCAGTTGTCATTTTCAATAATTAACATATTGCGGTTTCTGTGCTTATAAGGGATGCTACACAGACTGTTGGGCATAACCAAGAGGCATAACTAATATAGCATACTGGAGTACAACTGTGGGACAATGCTTGATCGGCCGACATGAGCTGATGAAACAAACTGTCGAAATTTGGCAATATCGGATTTTTCAAAATGTGGTCAGTACTGGACCACGAAAATCAATCTCTTAGCCGTAACTGTAATCGAAGAATACTCCGAAAAGCAAAGTTATAGGCTGAAGTAAGCGAGAGCATTGAAATGACTGCAAGCCAGTGTAGGCTTACTGTGGTGACTACGCAGTATAGCTTTACTATCTATAGCTAACCAACTTCATGTGTTGGATCAAAGAACCTCACATTTTTAAACAACCGTTTATCCTCTTAGCGGCT
>JASAND010009220.1:0-21208 GCA_030248195.1 Trissonchulus latispiculum | reverse complement strand
TTTTTGGTGAATTCCATGTAAAAATGCCCCCCTGTTATTTGACTAGTAGTTTTTGTTATGTTTTTCTTTTCTGTTTCCTCTGTTATCCCCCTGTTTTGGCTTTTTTCCTTTCTCTGTTCTATTTTTAGCTTTGCAATGTTTTCACTTCTTTTCAATTGATGTCGTTTTCCCCCCTTTCTTTTCAATTTTGTACTCCATTTAAAACAAACTCCCCCCTCCTACCTCTTGGCTGATTCAATTTGTCCTCGTGTATGTGCTCTTTTTTCCGTTATTTATACTGCGTATTCCCCCTTCCCTTTCTTGACGGCCCCCCCCTTTTTGGTGTTGACTGCCCCCCCTTTTGTTAACGATCACCTTTAACCTTGCCGTGGTCCTGTCGTAATCTGTACATTTCTGTTTAGTTTTATTTATCTGTACATCTGTCTGTTTTTGGCGATTAATTTTTATTAAGTGTAACTCGTTAACTTTTAAACAAACTATTCTATTCTCTCACAAAATTTTTCTTCTACAACGACAGAAATGTTGCCATCTTTCTTCTCTTCATTAAAACTGTTGCTGTAAAATATTTTGCTTCACTTATTTATTCTACTATTAGATGTTATATCTCTTTTTCTATCACATATGTAATTTATTTCAATGTAAATGCAACATTTAGTTCAATAAACTACATTTTTAACGTTCGCTTTGATTTGTTTATCTTTTTACTTTCAGTTTTTTTTGTTTTTTCCCATGTTTATTTTGCTACATTCGACCCTTCTACCTGTATAATCATTGGTCAATAAAGGTCCGACACCAATTCAAAACAGAACTTCTACAATTATTAAGCAATAGCTTCTTTTTCTTAGTTTCGCTCATCTAGTTTACACATCCGTCTCAGAACCAAAGAAAAAGCAACAATTTCGCTGTTAGTTAAAAATGCACAGGAATCACTCTATACAGGCAGCGCCCCCTTTAACAACAACAGCAATGGTCTCCAAAAGACTGAGACGTATAATTTTTCCTTGTTGTGTTAACTTTGTTTGTTTGATTTATCTTCGCCTATCTGACAACATGGGTTCAAATCCCACCCCAATCTTTTTATTCTCCTCTTCCTTATGTCTCATAAAAGGCTTCATAGAAAATAAATTTTCTACCGAAATTCTTTCTTTGTCTCTTTCGCATTATCCCCTCCGTGATCCAAAGAATCTCTCTAACAGGTGGCGTCGGAGAACATAAACAGGAATCACTCTACCAGGTGGCTCTCCCCCGTAAAAAATTTAGCCTAGTTGACCAGCGAAACACAATAAAAATTTTTCTGCGTCGATTACAAAGGTAACTGGGTCATAAAAATTTGGAGGGAAATACCTAAAACAAATAGGCAAGACACTAATTTGCTCTTCGGTAGATCTAAGAAGAGAACGCGTAGCAGCCCTTATGTTTTGGCTCGTCACCCATGAAATCAAATGCGTACAGGACAGTGTCCTCTATTGTTTAAGGGCCTTATGACATTTACGGTGATACTCCCCATTCTATTTCAGACATGTTTTGTTAACTTTCTTTGTTTGATTTATCTTCGCCTATCTGACAACATGGGTTCAAATCCCACTCCAATCTTTTTATTCTCCTCTTCCTTATGTCCCATAAACGGCTTCATAGAAAATAAATTTTCTACCGAAATTCTTTCTTTGGCTGTTTCGCATTATCCCCTCCGTGATCCAAAGAATCTCTCTAACAGGTGGCGTCAGAGAACATACACAGGAATCACTCTACCAGGTGGCTCTCCCCGTAAAAAATTTAGCTTAGTTGTCCAGCGAAACACAATAAAAATTTAAATTACTTACATAAATTATTTATTATCTTTTGTTTTCAGTTGATGTAGTTAAAAGTGGAGCGTACAATAGCTGTAGTTGATGATGAATTTTTCGGAGCCGTCAATATTCTGCGGAAGACTGGATACGGGGCACCGTTAGACGGGGTTTATTGGCTCAATTCTCGCTGGTCCATGTTCTCTTCCACTACTGCTCTCAAACATTCAGACGGTGGAGGAACAGAAATGTCCACCATACAGATCCTGGCAGCACTCGCACAAAAGCCTCTCCACTGGAATAGAATCACAGGGGGACCAAAGGAGGCAGGCCAAGGGGGAAGTGTAAATGTTGATGCCCCTTTCAGCTCGTGGCCCCTCAGTTGCCTATGCCTATTATGCCAACACATGACCGGTATCTATTTATACATATTCTCTTATCAAGCATCCACTGGCGCTTAATCAGTTTCATTTCCCGTAAATATGTTGACACCACTTGCAGCAATTTTTTGTCATCGCAAACGAATCTTGGATTAAATAACAGAATTGTCATTGTCTAAGCTACACCTTTGATGTGAAAGCGATTCTATTCAACCGAACCCATGCACCGTACTGGAACAGATATACCACAACACTACTAAAAGGAATGAAACCTATAGGGATAAGGCTGCATGGCTACAAGGCCTATATATATGTTAGACAACACATATGTAGTGATACTAAAAGAATGCGTCGTATTCTTTTCTTTTCAGAGAATCACTTATTTATTCTTAAAGTCTTTCTCCTTCCGTTATATTCTTATAGTCTTTGAGCCTTCCGTTATTTTATTCAATTTCCATTTTTTTATCATATTTCCTGGTTTTCTTGCAAATTCTCTCCTTTGTTTTCTTTCAAATACTCTCCTTCATTTTCAGTGGATGCTTCCGATATTACACCTTCTTGGCGTATGATCCTCTCCTAACTGAGCTTTCTTTCATGCGGGTTGTCGCTTCCCTTCACGTCACCACCGCCCACCTTCACACTGCTGATAAAATTGAGGTATATTGCTTATTTTGATATGTGTATACCAAACAGTACTAATTACTACATATGTATTAAATAGAATGTCATTAAAAAACAAAAGATCATTTCTGAAAGGCAACTCAGGGCGTCCCGGGAGTTGCAAACACTGTTATAAGGTTGCTGGTTTCTTTTTATTAAGTTACTATGTTACACGCTGCTCACAGCTCCTGTAACCACAATTAGAAGTCTACTGCTCGTATTAACCCCGAATACAAGAAAGAGGGTCAGACAGGAATACAGAAGCCGGGCATCTCTAGCCGCTATTTTAAGGCTACAGTTTAAAAATTTATCACGTTTCTCAGGGTGGCGGGAAAATTCAGTTGGTGTGTCTCAAGATACTCAGGGCGCCGGGCGCCTGTAGCCTATATTATAAGGCTACTGATTGACATTCAGTTGGTGTGTCTCGCGCTACTCAGGGCGCCGGGCGCCTGTAGCCTATATTATAAGGCTACTGATTGACATTCAGTTAGTGTGTCTCGCGCTACTCAGGGCGCCGGGCGCCTGTAGCCTATATTATAAGGCTACTGATTGATATTCAGTTGGTGTGTCTCGCGCTACTCAGGGCGCCGGGCGCCTGTAGCCTATATTATAAGGCTACTGATTGACATTCAGTTGGTGTGTCTCGCGCTACTCAGGGCGCCGGGCGCCTGTAGCCTGTATTATAAGGCTACTGATTGACATTCAGTTGGTGTGTCTCGCGCTACTCAGGGCGCCGGGCGCCTGTAGCCCATATTATAAGGCTACTGATTGACATTCAGTTGGTGTGTCTCGCGCTACTCAGGGCGCCGGGCGCCTGTAGCCTATATTATAAGGCTACTGATTGACATTCAGTTGGTGTGTCTCGCGCTACTCAGGGCGCCGGGCGCCTGTAGCCTATATTATAAGGCTACTGATTGACATTCAGTTGGTGTGTCTCGCGCTACTCAGGGCGCCGGGCGCCTGTAGCCTATATTATAAGGCTACTGTTTGACATTCAGTTGGTGTCTCTCGCGCTGCTCAGGGCGCCGGGCGCCTGTAGCCAATATTATAAGGCTACTGTTTGACATTCAGTTGGTGTGTCTTATGCTACTCAGGGCGCCTGTGCCCACTACTATAAGGCTTCTCCCCCCACTTCCTTTTTGATTTGATGTGTTACAAGGCTACATTTTCCTTCTGTTTCAGGTGCAGTTGCCCAAGCCTATGATCCGTCAGAAGCATGGTGCAGTTGCCCAAGCCTATGATTCGTCAGAAGCATGAATTCTTTGAACAAAGTTGAAGAATAAACTCAGTTTATTTTAAACACAGTTATTGTCTGTTGTTCTTGTGTTATAAAATAAACTGTTGCCTGTGTTCATTGTTTGCCCCCTTCATATTTAAATAAGTAGACACCCTATAACCAAAAAGAAGTTGTCCCCTCTTACAGCTTAGGTTTACACTAAATAGAGCAAATTATCGTAGTCATGTAGACTTTCTGCAAGCTTACTTAGAGATCGCCTTTGAACATAACTTACTTCAAGATTGGTGTTATAAACAAATACTTTGAGTTATTTATTCTATATCACAAAGCAATATCTTTAATTCTATGATTATACATACTCTTCAGCAATATCTATCTTTATCTTTGTCATTACACACCCTGTTAAGAAATATCTTTACTTGTTTCTTTCTATAAATAGACTATTTATATACTCTCATATAATACATATACTATTTCCTTTTATTACGACTTTAACTATTTCTCTTATAGTTCATTTGTTCTATTATTATTTATCTTTTACATTATTACTATTACTATTTCTTAAAGCTGTATTTTATATACGGGGAGGTATAGGTGTGAGACACATGAATTGGGCGCCCGTTTAGGTAAAGTCAGTCTGGGTCACGTTATTCTATAGGGTCATTTGGGTCTGTGGCACCTGGGTCTGGGTCAGGAAAACGTTTGGGTCATTTGGGTCTGGGTCACCAAATTTTAAAATTTTATGGGTCACCTTGGGTTTGGGTCAAATTTGCGTTTGGGTCGAGTGGGTTATAGGTCACAAAAAGTGACCCAGTTTCCATCCCTGCTAGCTACACATATATAAGTTGCATGCAGTGATCCGAAATTTTGCATGTAAGTGCAGCAGAATATTAGAAAACAACCGTGTGAGTTTCCTTTGCTGACAGTAAAGTTTGCATCTGGTTGCACAGCAGTAGAGTGCTGCTGAAGTACAGTACGGCATATACCAGCTATTGATAAGTTGTAATCGTCCGAAAGTTTGCAAATAAGTGCGGCAGAGGATTAGAAATCGCACCGTATATGTTTCCTTATTGACAGTATAGACGTATATATATGTAAGACGGCTGCGGAAGTACAGCACGGTCCTAGCTTTTTCCTACAGGGGAGGGGGTCTGATTACCCCCCCCCCCAGAAATCGGTTCCCCCATACTTGAGTCGCCCCCCCAGAGCTTATACTTAGTTTCATCAAGAGTACATAATACTAAGAGTATGCCACTAGGTATACTCTCGTTATCAGAGCAAAAACTATGCTCTGTACGCTAACGGCCCACCCTGCCCCGGATATCAGACCCTAGTGACCCTCCCCCCCCCCGCAAATCAGTACCTGGTCGAAACGGGGGTACGCTCACTCGCTCTATGTTTATGTGCTTAAGCTCGAAAACACTCGCTGTGCGTGCGCGAATTTTGTGCCTGCTTGGAGCTTTAGAACACAAACATAGCGCACAAAACTCTTTGAAGTGATGGGTCTAATTTGCGGGGGGGGGGGGGGTGGGCCGTTAGCGTGCAGAGCATAGTTTTTGCTCTGATAACATAGAGTATGCCTAGTGGCATACTCTTAGTATTATGTACTCTTGGTTTCATACAGGTTTTGAGACTTATGTTCAGTAGTAAGAACCTCAGCAACTGGTTATTTTTCAACATAAAACTTACTTACATTTGCTACCTCAAGAAAAATCGCCACAAAATGCCCCCGGAGCTTCAGTGTTTGCTAATCTTTCTGCTTGCAAGGGTAGGTAGCATCTCAGCGTTCCTGATCCAATAATAATAATCTATCTAGTTTCGTATTAATTTAATTTCTAATTTTTAACTTAATTTTTTATTTCAGCTCGATACTGCTGTATGATGTAGTCGCAGTCGTTAATTAGTTTGTAAAATAATCTGTAACTGCTGCTGCATTTCTTCTGACAGCCATTTCTCTTTTCACATTTCTTTAATGATCAAGACTGGTTCATTTTTTCTATTTTCTATGTTTTCTTGTTTCAGAACCTGCGTAAATTTCAGCTTACTGGGTTGCCCACCCAAAGTGTGTCGCACTGAGTTCTCGTTCATTATCGGAATAGAAACAATTATGCTTTATTACGTATAAATAAAACGTCAATATTTATGTATTGTTCCACTCCTTCTTTGTTTTGCTGTAGTTTGACCAAAAAGTGTGGGATGCGAATTTTTAACAACACCTAAAGTAATCTTCTCCTTTTAACAATATATATTTGCGTGGTCCGATCACGTGAAAAACACGAGACAAACTGAAAATAGTTGTTAGGTTCGGGTCGAGATACATATGCAGAGAATATGAATATGACTTTGAACAAGGGAACCTCATTTGCATATTTAAAACTAAGGAGACAACAAATCGAATGTTCTAAATTGTCTTGATAGGGTTTTCTCATAAGTAGGATGAACAGAAGTCCAAATAGATCATCTGTTTTGTAGCTAAAGGTTTTCTTTTTCAAACCGAAAATTTTCTGTTGTCGTTTTAAATTTAAAGCTGAACATTGTTTCTGTTGCCCAATCCTCCACAACTGAACTATTTTGTCGATTTTTTATATATACAGTTTCCTGTATTCGCCCTGACAACCTGACAAAAAATCTCGCGGCAGCGGATCTAAAACCTTCTTTCCCTTTTTTGACCAACTGTACCAGAAAGAAAAAACGAAGAAATCGCAAGGAAGAGAAGACAGAGATGCAAATGGAGGAGGCTCTAAGTATAACACTTTCATCTATAACTAGAGTCTACATATGCATTATTTAGCACATCAGTCAGGCGAAACTAGTTATAGCTTAATGGAAGTTCACGTGGTGCCTGGGAAAGACGAAACGGGGGAAGCTAATCTAATTTGCATATTTCTCTGTAGTTAAAATACTGTACAGACAGCCTTAATTATAAGTATCTGTCAACGGGGATAAGGGATTTTTTCATATCATCGTGGGGATTTTCTCATAACTTATTAAGAGAATAAGAATAATGTGACAACAAATCAATTTGACTGTTCAGGTAACATTACAGGGGAAGGCTTTTGTTTGCTTCAGTGTTTTTCTGTAATTAACGATTATCTTGATGTGTTTTAACTGTTCATGTTTTAGTGGTTCAATAGTGGCATGTTGATTACAGTGCAGGAATGTTTGTTGGTCTGTAGTCGTCTGAAGCGGGGACTTCGTTTTTTGTTTTCCCCCTCAATCCGGTGAAGAAAGACCAGACAGAACTTATGTTCTATGTTTATTGGTGTGTTCTTTATGTGTTGAAATTAAATACTGTGAGGAAACTTGACTCTGCAAACTGTAATAACATATATAGAAGTTGAGTAACATCTAAGATGAAACTATTATTAATAATGTCACTCAACCAGTTTCGTTGTCCTCCCAGAGTTGAAGTGGGCCGCGGGTAATAGAAATTATGCTACCCACATGCTACCCGCGCGGGTAGTTGTGGGTATCACTTGTTGATGTATTCACTAAAACTAAAATTCTAAGAATTTTCTGAAAAGTGTTCGGAAAAAATGAAACTCTATTTTTGAACGGGAAAACTTTACCTCGAACTATTGTGCTGCTTTTCTTGAAGTTTGTTCGTGCACTCCAGCATTAGAGCAACGCCACGGTTCTTGGGGGGGCGAGGTCCTCACTCTTTAAAATTAAAATTTTAAAATTTTCTAATCATCTTCGCTATCAAGAAGAACTTCGGTTTGAACGGCTTCTTCTAATTTCAATAAACATAGCCGTAGCGAGGCATTTCATTGCGGATCAACTCCATGACGTGCAAGAACAGGAACTTAACGAGGCATTCCACTTGTATCCATTTTGACATTGAAATCGTCAGAAATGCTATCACAAAGCCGGCAAACCATAATGAGTACTGCAGCTTGATCCTGTACACCAACAATTAAATATTATTTTTAGTTCGACTACAGATCTACAAAATGCACCATCTAACCAGCAAGTGGTTTCAGCTGTCAAATCCAGTAAATTTAATTTTTCAAAAAACTATATTAGCGTAGAAAAAACTGCTTCTTGGACAAGTCCTGTGCATGAAAGAACTGGATAAAAAACATAGCACATACTCTACACCACAGGAACTAGAACAGGAACTGTACAGATCTGTACAGGCATGCATAATAAACACAGGACACGTCTCCAAGATGCCTCCTGCCAGTCAAAGAACACTACGACCCCACACCGCCTACTGCGTTAAGCAGGAACAAAAACAACAACTGTATACATCAGTGCAGGGTTAACATAGACAGCCTTCAGAACAGCACTTTCATTAGCTGACACACCAATTGCGGCTTCCAAATTTTTGCCTACAATAGGCAAATTTTCAAACAATTTCCACCAATTTTTGGCAGATTTTTGCAAAAAACTCCCACCCCCGAAAATTTCTCCCCCCCCCCCAAGCATACATTAACACGGGGTCCGATTCTGGGGGGGTCTACCCCTACCTCGGCGAGGGGTCTACCCCTGAAAAATTCCAAAATTTAAAGGGGGTCTGCCCCGAAATTAGCAAAAACTGTGAATGTTTATCATTTTTGACCAAAAATTTGTAAAAAATGACATTTTTTAGCAATTTTTTAGAAATTTTTTGAAAAAATCGCTAAAATTTGCTAAAAAATTACCTATTTTTGGTAAAAATCGCTAAGGGGTCTACCCTTTTTTCCTTTCCAGACGAGAGGGTCTGCCCTTTTTTCCTTTTCGCTGAGGGGGTCACCCGTTTTTTGTCGGTCTGGGGGGGGGTCTGCACCCCCCCCCCCCATTCCCCCCACGTTATCCTATGCCCCCAAGCCAGCGGGGGAGGGGAGGGGGACCCCGGAAAGCCCTTCCGAACAAAAACCCGTAAAAATATATACTCTGCAGACACCCAAAATTTTTGCGCGGAAAGTGACCATAAATCCATAAATAGGAAAAACCGAACATTTAGCAAAAGTCTTGAGGTGTCAAAAATCGCATTTTAAGCGGAACCCCCCCTCCCCTCCCCCACATTTCCACATTTTCGTACACCCCCCCCCCGATTTTTGCGCAGAAAGTGGCCATAAATGGGGAAACACGAAAATGAGCAGACGTGTTAGCGTTAGGACCATACGTGTGGCTGGCGAAAAAAGTGGGGGAGGGGGTTGAAAAAAAGTAGGGAGGGGGGTTTGGCAAAAAAAGGAGGAGGGGGGTTGCCAAAAGTCGATTTGAGGGGAGGGGTAAGAAAAATGTTCGAGGGGGTCTGTGAAAAATCGGTTTTTCGTTAAAAAATTAAAAAATTGTCCAAATTTTCAGCTATTTTTAGCGATTTTTCGCCTAATTAAGCGAATGGCAATTTTTCGCTAATTTTTGAAATTTTCTGAAAATTTTCAAATTTTTGGCTAAAAATCTTCAAAAATTTAGGTAGGGGTTTGAAATTTTTAGGGGGGGAGGGGTCTGAAAAAATCGATTCGGGGGGAGGGGTAGGGAAAATTTTTTAGGGGGGTCGGCGACCTTTCCATTTGGGAGGAGGGGTCCCCCCTAACACACCTATGGTTAGGACTAGGAGTTAGGCGGTCGGTCTAAACTCTAAACGCATGAAGGACAGAAGCTGTTTGCAATAATCTTGAGCCAAGACTTAGCTAAATATTTGTGCAACAGTCACCGTTGCACGAAAAAAGAAGACAATAGAAACAACAGAGCAGTCATGAAGTGATGTAAAAGTGACATCCAGAGCATTAAGCGACAGAGGTGCATTACCAGTGAAAGGAAAGAAACAATTAACACAAAAACGTTAAAGCGCAGCAAACAAATTGGACAAAACTGCTGCAAAAGCGTTAAAACGAAACCGACACCATGACATCCTATTGAACAAAAAACAATATAAGCACGAAACCATTGCCCGAACTACAACAATAAACAATAAACAAAACGAAAAAACTGTTGCAGCCAAAACAAGTAAACAAAACATTGCCAGAAAGACAAAAACTGAAACACAAAACGACAAAAAAGAGCAAAGAAAAATTATTAAGAAATAATAAAAGGCGATAAAGAAACCAATGTAAACTGAAGAAAAGAACAGAAAAGCATAAGAAACGAAAGAGCCGTCATGTTGCATTGTCCAGAAACCACTGAAAAGGGAATAAATAAAATTTCAGCCCAGGTGACACACCAATAGCGTCACGATTTGAGCGGGTGACACACCAATTGTTTGCGTTATTCTTGATGTCGACTGCAAAGGTTTGCAATGTGAGTCATAAAGGGCTTTGTTTAGTGGATATCTCATGAAATGTCTCATCAGTTTTCAAATAGATTCCTTTAATAATGGAAGACGATTGCTCATGAGTTTTACTGGAAAAAAGGAACAAAGCTTTAAGTTAGTGGTATGTTGGTATCTTCGGTTGTAATTTGGTACTCTTTACAGCCTTTCAACCTGCATATCTGCAATAAATATAAAAAATTTTTGGTTTCTGGCACTGTACTGTTTGTTAGTAGGTAGCAAGTCACTGCATTTGTAATGAAAGAAGTCGAGTCGGGGTCAGAATTCGTACACAGAGAGAGGCAGACGTCGAGAAGATGAAGATCAACTCTTAGGTCTATGGACTAAGCTAGCCTAGTGTGGGTCTAACCTAATCCAGACAGTCCGCCTGTTGGGTACGTGAGTTCACTGATGCCTCAAGGAAAGTAGTTGTCGAGTGGACAGTTCAGATGCTTGACTGCCACCCACGGATCAGTACCAGGGGTCACTGCACAGACGAAGAGAACCTTAAAATCAGAGCAACCGTCACACTCAAACACGCAAGACCAGGGCTCCGTATGTGGACTTCCTTCGGGCTCACTATCAACGGTCCAGGCTTCAATCTCAGCACGATCCCACGGCTGAGAGCAGTTACAGTAGAAAGTTACCTCCGAATGCTCAGGTTCAACTAGAGAGCTACCGTTGTGGGTCAAGAACACTATGCTAAATTTGTACTAATTGTGGCACTCAGGACACTGATGAAATGGCAAACTCAGTTCGTTCTCAGGTTCACTAATGTCACTAAAATCACTAAGGTTTCCCTCCTCTTCTCCGTAGATAAACTGAATAGGCTCCAGACTGTTCGTAATATTCTATTACTGTCTACTCAGCGGCTTTCTGTATCCCCCCTAGTACCAACTACAACGACTTAAGCTCTGATCCTTAAACAACTATTTACTATTATGCTGAATTATTCCACAAATAACAACACACTCAAAGATCAATTACACTACAACTCTATTACAAGAACTGATACTATTCGAATCCGTTCACCGCCTACCAACTAAACCAAATTATCGAAGAACAGTCACAGGTCCCTACTCTGAAACCTAATAAGAAATTTTGAGCTGAAACCCTAGAGAAATTTTGATTTGATTAATATTTTAGCCTACTGGTTGCCACTCACACTCGCACTAACACACACGCCCTAACCGTAGTCTTTCCTTGCTTTAGACTGCGAACAGATTCGCAGTCACACAACGATATGATCCTTTCGGGGGTTGAGGGGGGGGGGTAGTTCCCTATATGCTCCCTATATGTACCTGAAAATCAGTGCACAAGTCCACCCGTCCCAGGTCACGAATAATCACCAACAATCCGCACCACCAGAAAACCAGTGATTATCCTATCCTCTGCTAAGAGGACGACCCGTAAATTTGATAAACTTTGCTGTGGGCGGCGAGAGCCCGATCTTAACGAGATTCTTTCGAATAAGGGACTCGAAGTCCAATTAGGTAATTTTTGACTCGCGCTTACAAACGTTACAGAAAGTCCTAAAGAGCTCAACCTAAGGGTGAAATTAGAAATAAGGCTTCTGAAGCCAAGCCCAACTCTTTTTGAACAAGCCATCCCCCCGGAAGTACCCCAATCCCAACCTAAGGTTCCAAAATGTGGACAAAGTTTTTGGAGGGAGGTATCCTATAAGGGGAGAGGCAAAGCCTCTCGAAAATTTTACTAAATTAACCAGACCTGAATACAAAATGTGCAAAATTACGTACAGAAAGGTTTTAGCCGGTTTATATTGATCAATTCCGGGGTAGCATCTACACGATTTATGGACAAAATTTCGACATTGGTTGGGGACACAACTTTGACAACACGAATAGGGCCTTCAAACATAGAGAGATACTTTCTACTAGCCCCCCGGGGAATATTACCTTGGGAAACATCTTTCCAAACAAGTGAACCCTCTTTATATTCGATAACGTTAGCTATTGCGTCGTACGTAGCTTTTCGCTTTTCGAGAATTTTGCGCGTATATTCTTTCAAAACTTGTCGAGAGTATTCTAACTTTTCCCGTAGGTCCTCTACGTACGACGGGGTATAATTTTGAGTATGTGGATCGGGACGGAAATTTCAGCTTCCGGCGTAGTATATCATTTTCAATATAATAATCAGAAGAGGTTTTTCGAATATTATAAGCCTCTACCGGGTCTTTGGGTAGGACTTTATCTTGTAAAAAATTCATCATGTTTGCAGTAAAAGAATCTGCCTGCAACGCTTGCTTCCAAGTTTCAATGCCGGCCTCAGATGCCAGTGGGTCCTCCGGGCCTTCATATTCGGCCTCGAGATTCATAATATGGAACAAAAATTCAGGGATTTTGGGGTGGTCGGCAAAAAACCCGGCCACTAACGGAGTATTACGAGACAAGGCATCAGGAGCACCATTTGTGATAAACGGGCGCTGAATTACACGAAAACGAAAAGATCTTAAAAAGGAACGCCACCGGGCAATGCGACCAAGAGCCGTTTTTGGAACTACCTGGTCACCCAACATGTATTCTAAAGCTTTATGGTCTGTAATAACATCGAATTCGTACATAATTAAATAATGTTGAAAATAAGAAATTCCAAAAAATATAGCAAGAGCTTCTAGTTCCGTAATATGATAATTCTTTTCTGCAGAATTCAGCGCCCGGCAGCATATGCGACCGGATGAAATTTGCCTTGGTCATCCGTTTGTTGAAGGACCGCAGCAATACCTTGAAAGCTGACATCCGTGGCCAAGGTGAAACGTTTTGAGAAATCAGGGTATACTAACACCGGAGCTGTGATGAGTTTTTCTTTCAGAGTTTCAAAAGCCAACTGACACGCACTGTCCCAGACAAACTCAGCGTCCTTTTTAAGTAGGGAATTTAGAGGATAGGCAATTTTAGAAGAGTTAGGGACAAAACGTCTATAATAACCAGCTAAACCAAGAAAACTTTGTATATCTTTAACGTTCTGAGGTACTGGAAAATCTTTGACTACACGGATTTTCTCCGGGTCCGTGGAGATACCGGAGGCGGACAGTACGTGTCCCAAAAATGGCATTGAAGACTTGACAAACTCGCACTTTGAAAGTTTGAGAATAACGTGCTCTCTAGAACATCGCAGGAAAATTTCTAAAAGTTTGTCCAAATGATCAATTTCAGAAGAACTAGTAACTAGACATCATCAATAATCACAACGGTGAACCCTTCCATAATACGATCTATAATACGTTGAAAGGTGGAGGGGGCATTGCAAAGCCCAAAGGGCATGGCTTTGAACTCATACAACCCAGAATGCGTGATAAAAGCCGTTTTTTCCCGATCCGGGGGATATATCGGAATTTGGTGGAAACCTGAAGCTAAATCCAGTTTTGAGAAAATAGAATGTCCCAAAATGGATTTAAATAACCCATGAATATAGGGAATGAGGTAACAATCCTTTTTTGTAATTGTAAGAAGCTTAGGAAAATACTCAGTTTTATATTAGAAAAGGACTTCACTTCAAAAAAACGGTGCATCACTTCTGATCATCCAACATCAGGTCATCTTGGTACTCGTAAGACGTCAGCTAAACTTTGCCAGCGCTATTATTGGCCAGGTATGCAAAAAAGAATCAGACAATGGTGTCGTTCGTGTCCTACGTGCCAGCTGTTCAAAGAAGGCACGTGTGTTCAGGCCCCTCTTTTAAGCATATCTGCTACTGCGCCGTTCCAAAAGCTGGCCATAGATTTCGTTGGTCCATTGCGTAGGACCCGAAGGGGTTTTAGGTTTATATTGGTAGTCGTTGATATTTTTTCTAAATGGACCGAAGCTTTCCCGACGAAGACTATGGATGCAAGGGAAGTAGCCCGGTTGCTGGTTGAAGAGGTAGTAGCACGGTTTGGCCGCCCTGAGGTTATTCTTTCCGATCAATGGAAAAGTTTTACTTCTCGAGTCATTAAACAGACGGCTGTTCTGTTGTCGTGCAAGAAGATAGAAACTACAGCATACCATCCCCAGGGAAATGGCTTAGCCGAGAGGACCGTGAGTACCTTAAAGGGCATACTATCAAGTTATGTCAACCGAAAATTTACCAATTGGGATGAGTATCTGCCTTACGCAATGTTCGCCATGCGTACTTCGGTAAACGCATCAAGTGGATTCACTCCTTTCGAACTTGTTTACGGAAAGACGTCACGTTTACCCTTGGATGTCGCAGATTTTAACGACACTTTGGCCACTGAGAATTGTACCACGACAAGCTATGCGCGCAAACTTAGTAGGGTTCTGCAATCGATGCATTCCGAGGCCAGTAAACATTTGGAGGGAGCCCAACGTTCTCAGCAGCACTATTACAATTCAGCGAGAAAGCGATTTCCAGCTTTTCGGGCAGGAGATCAGGTGTTGGTGCGGATACTACCGAAACCAAGATTTGGTCCAAAGTGGATGGGTAACTGCGAAATACTTGAGCAAACATCTCCAGTGAACTATAGGGTGTGCAACAGAGACACCGGGGAAGAACTACTTTGCCACTCCAATAATGTGAAGTCTCTGGAATGTAGGCATTAAGTTTAAAGCAAAATCCCACCTGCGACTGCGAGGCGTCCTGGCCTCTTTACAAAGCAGCAAGGTGTAGGTGGAATTTTGCTAGTGTTTGTGAGTAAGATGTATTTAGTTTTTTGGAGTAGGCACTGGCTGTTTAAGTAAAAGACAGGGTGTTTCTTGACGGTGTACAGAGCCCAACGGTGTCTTGACTTTAGCTTAGATGAAACGCTTTTGCTGGTGAGGAATTTTTGCTGGTTGTCGAGGCGTCCTGGCTTCACAAAAGGCAAACAGTTCAAATTCCTGTTGGCACAGCTACTGCTAAGCCTCTAGGTGTCTTACTCTCACCATTATTTATTCTTATTTACTTTATTTATTTAATATTATCAACCGTCATGCAGTGTATATTATTATGAGCATTGCAAATAGGCATTGAGTCCTGTTTTACTTGACCTCGCGGTTTCCCTCTGGTTAAGCTAACGTTGGAATATAAGCTTTAATTGAAAGTGCTCATCTGCTACTCGTTTATATTATGTACTCTGTCTGTATTTCAGGTTTTTCGACAAAGGGGGGAGGAATTGTAAGAGGCTTAAGAAAATACTCAGTTTTATATTAAAAAAGGACTTCTTTTAAAAAAAACGGTGCATCACTCTCTAGATTTGATCCAGGATAGAAGAGTGTGACTACTCAGATATGTGTGCGATTGAATGTACATACGCTGCCATTTGATTAAAGAGTTCGTCGTTCCACTTTTATCATCACCGTATTAAGCCAATTGTTGGACCTCACAGTAATTGCATTCAGTTTTCGATAATCTACACACAACCGCCAATCCCCATGCTTTTTTGCCACCAGAATAATGGGGGAGGCCCAGGGGCTGCGGGAGGGTTGTATGAGTCCTTCTTCGAGCCATGCTGCCAGCTTTGGATAATTTGTTTTTGAGCCGGGTTTACCTTGTAAGCCCGGGCTTTTATTGGACGTTTTCCAGGTTCAATTTCAATATAGTGGTAATCAATGTCCGTTTTCCGGCGGCGGCGTCCCAAATAGTTGGAAAATTTAAAATCATAAGTCTCAAACGACGCTGATTGCGGCGAGTTAAACAACAATCCGTAAATTGAATTTTCTGGTTCAAGAGAGCACGTCGTTCTGCGTCTGCAAAAGCTGGAGACTTGACCAGTTCTACCAATCCGGACGAGGTTTTATCCCCGTCCTGAGGGTCGGCTATTATAGACCCAGCTTCAGTCGGGATGCGCTGTTGTAAAATTTGTTCCCTACTTATATACGTATATCCATCCTCCCCGGATGGATGAGCCTAGAAATTTTAACAGAAACCCACACCCCCACATCTGGAACCTCCGGTCCCTGAGCCATTGTCACGTCCTCGATGGAATAACATGGAACGGCATCCCCTCCGGCTTGAGTAACCTGTGGGTCAGCCACACCGGAGGGTCCGTAAGAGGAGTAGTGTACACTGTGGTGCAGACGGTTCTCCCCGGCCCCGGCAATAGTCCGCACGCGGAGCCCTGGTCCTGTGTTTTCGAGTGTGAGAACTGTCCTAACTTCAAGGTCTTATTTGTTTGTGCAGTAACCCCTGGTACAAATCCGAGGATAACAGTTAAGCATCCGAACTGTCCCCTTGACGACTGTTTTAGGAGGCACAACCGAACTCACGTACCCTTAGGCGGACCGTTTGGATTAGGTTAGACGCCCACTAGGCTTAGACTTGAGTTGATTTTTATTTTCTCGCTGTCTGCCTCTCTATGTAAGAATTTTCGACCACGATTCAACTCCTTTCGTTACACATTCACTTAAATAGCGAAAAGAATTAAGTGCAAGCCAACCACTAACACAATTTAGTAATGTAGAAATGCAAATAAACTCGTGTGTTCGATATATTTATTGCAGGAGCATAGTAACTTAATCTTACTGTAGAATTAGTGCTATAATCTAATTGTACTATTATTAATTATTTATTATAGGCTAATTAATTTTACTGTAATCTTACTGTGGCACCAAGGCTTAGAATAATCAATTCTGACTAATACTCTACACCAGGACACCACATCAAAGTAACAATATAGAATACCATAACTAAAGTCTGACCAAAAAATCTTGGAACCGAAATGTGAGCGGTTGTCCTGAGTTAGGTATCACTTGAAGGTAGCCTATATAATGTATATATTTTTAGAATCCTCAGGAACCCGAGATTTCGAAAATCCGGAAACATCCGAAATTCCGGATTTCATTCACGGAAAATTTAAAAATTTTAATTTTTCGTACAATTTTTCCTGCAATCAAAATTTGGTTTTGACAGTCAAATAGACCTGGTCCCACTACACATTTTTGCTCTTAGAAGCATTTCACGAAAATGCACCCGATTTCCGGAATTCCGGGCTTTCAAAATTTCCGGAATTTAAAAATTTCCTTCAATACCCACAAGATGGGTATCATTCTAAAGCTCTTATCGGGCTAAACAACTTTTGTAATAGAACAAGCTCGTGAAAATGCACTCAATTCCCGGAATTCGAGAAAACCGGATTTTCAGGATTTAAAAAAATTTTCTCCAATACCCACAATATGGGTATCATTCGAAAGCTCTTGACGAGCTGAATAAATCTTGTAATAGAACCAATGCCCTCAAATCCACCAAATTCCCGGAATTCACAAATTCCGGATTTCACTCTAGCTTGGACGTTTTCTCGAATTCCGAGAAATGGACTCATTTCTGCGAGTTGGTTCTATTAGAAACTTTGCTCAGTACATCAAGAGCTTTCGAATGATACCCATATTGAGGGATATTGGAGAAACTTTCTAAAATCCGGAAAATCCGGTTTTCGCAAATTCCGAGAATTGAGTGCATTTTCAAGAGTTTGTTCTATTACAAACGTTGTTCAGCTCGATGAGAGCTTTCGAAAGATACCCATCTCGTTGGTATTGGAGAAAATTTTTAAAATTCGGAAATTTTTAATTCGCGGAATTCCGGAAATTGAGTACATTTTCGTGAAAACTTTCTAAGAGCACAACTTTGTAGCGGGAGCAGCTCTATTCGATTATAAAAACAAAATTTTGATTGCGATTAAAATTGGGCGAAAACTAAAAATTTTAAATTTTCCGTGAATGAAGCCCGGAATTTCGGATTTTTCCGGATTTTCGAAATCTCGGGTTCCTGAGGATTCTAAAAATATATACATTATGTAGGTTACCTTCAAATGATAACTCAGCACAGCCGCTCACATTTCGGTTCCAAGATTTTTTGGTCAGACTTTAGGTGATGCAAACAATCTCCCTTCCCTCATCAGTTGGGAGGAGTGTTTGCAATACTAACTTATCCCATGTGAAGACAAATCACTTTCGCGGCAAGTTGATCCGCTAAATGTTTTTGAAGTTTCTATGTTCGTAGGGTACTACGAGTTTTGGGGTTCTTAATTTTTCAAAAAGATATTATCACTAACTATCGGGTTTTAACATTTGTTTTTTCTGTTGAAAGTTCTGAGGGTTATAGTCCCTGTCTTATAAAGGTAGGATACGTAATCGTACCATGTGTAATGAAGTGGGTAAGATCAGGGTTCCAAATTCCGCAACAGTCTATCACGACTGACTCTGGGTATCAACCACTTCGAGTACACGGAAGGCTGACGCGTTTATCGGTGAGGATAAACTTAGGCACAGGATCTTCGGAAGGTGATTTGTCCAGAACCAAAGATTCCTTGCGGTCAACCTGGATAGGGTCTAGGCGTGAGTTCGTTTGATGAGGATGGGGATCCAAGGGATATCAGTAGCAAGCGGGGTCGACACTTGCTGTTTCTGGATAGATGAATCAGGTCTGTATCAAAGAACACTGATTGAGAATCTTGATTGCCAAATCAAGATTCCAGCACGATGAGGGCGATGTCTTTGTCGGGACCAAGGGTTCAATTTAAACACTTACTTGTGTAGGGGCTATGAGTCCAAATCTTGATCTGATCCTTATGTCTTGGTCAGTGGATTCAGTGTTAGGGCACAACAATTTAATGACAGTAGCTACAGAGGTATTAGCAACAATAATTATGACAATAAACAATGAACAGGGTTATTATAGTGCGTACAGGAAATGGAACAGGTTACAAATCACAAACTATATGCTGTATAAACAATTAGGCAAATAACAGTAGTTTGCCAGAGTTGCCAGTACCTGAATTACCCAAATTAATAGTTGTTGGTGTTGTTAGGGACAAGGTTCCGACGGCTAAACTCAACTCTACTCTATTCCTCTTTCTTTCCTTTCTTGACTAACTGACTAACAAGTTATTAGCCTATTACCAAACTCTATTGTGCAATCCCTATATGCTTGTGTTCGTGCGATTAGATTATAACTCTTCTACCGTCCTCCTTACTAAAGGACAAAACAATATCAATAAGATAAACCACTAGACAATTTAAATTAACTAAATTAAAGGGATTAGTAGTACAAGGTTTCCGGTCTTTGGGTGAGCCCGAAATGCTAGTAACAATAGCACTTTCGGATGCTATACGGTTGCCAAGGGTCAAACACAAGGGGGGTCCGGTTGGGGGAATTCCTGGTCCGTTTATGGGTGTTAGTACAGGTTATATTTAATTTAATCTCTTCTTTAAATTCTCTAATTCCGATTGACTTGAAGAATACTGAATAGATTAGGCCCAGGGGCAGGGGGTAACAACCCCTTCAATGAGACGGACGATGACCTCGAAAAGATTCATCTTTTTAAATCGAAAGTATAAGAATCAGTTTATAGTAATCCAAAACAAGCTTCTAAATTCACTTCGTTAGGTTTTAGGTCCCACTATAGACTTTGGTGCTGAGCTTGGAATCGTCTCCGCCTTAATTACCAAATCTCGACCACACAGGTTCCAATTGTACCTTATGCGAACAGTTTCCAATCCGACAAGAAGTTCTGCTTAATTCCAACTGACAGGTCCTCTTCGGGACAATGGCTACCACTAATATCTCTGTCTGACTAAACGTAATGAATAAGATTCCAACGGGCTGCTCGTCTGATTATGATCCAGGCAGGACTGATTCTCCTTCTCCGCACCTGAATCAAATGGGTTAAAACCCATTAATACAAGTTATAGGTGCGGGATTCGAACCCAGCAACCATTACTCACATTTTGGCTTTCTGAACTCGAAATAAACTCGTACAAATCGAAATTGTTGTGAAAGCTTGCGATTCAAGCGGATTAACACAGGTTCTGATGGTTTGAGTAAGATCACGATATTTAAAATTGGTTTTAAGTAAAACGATAGTTTTCAAGACAATTTCTTGCGTTCTTGTGCAAGAAATTGTGCCTTCGATGTGAAACTGTGATTTCAACTTGATTTCTCTTCGTACAGTCTGCTTCCGTACGATTAAAACCTATTACTCGAATTTGATACACTTTTGGGTCCTTTAACAGCAGATAGGTTTTCCGTTCATTCGACTCACACAAGAAACATTAATTTGGTTGAGGTGGTCAAGTTTAGGACCTTTTGTTTTCCGGGTCCTAGCAAGGAAGGTAGCAACTTCCTATTTGTGATAAGAGTTACTTAATTAGAAAGCAGTTTACACGTGAGTTTGGCCAGGACACAATACTTGAATGTAGAACTTTTAATTTCGCGAGTTTAAGTGAGGAAGGTAACAACTTCCTGCTCTTAACAAACATTAGTAGTTAAAAGAGAGTTAACGCATAAATTTACTAAAAACGTCATAATTTAGTGTAGAACTTCTGTTCTCTATTGGGTTCTACTAAAGGAAGGTAACAACTCCCTTTGTTATGAGTGTTAAACGTTGAAAATTAGATAATTTCACAAAATTGGCGATTTTAGCCTTTATTAGAAGATGGTTCTGATGCCCTATCCATAATACTTACGTAACTAGCGGTTGATTTGCTTATTTCAGGTATATTATCAACTATTGCCTAATATTAGTTAAGGTTGTCAGAAAGTTGAAACTGATTATTGCCATTTGTGGATAACTAGCATGGATGAACTTCGTATTAATCATAAATGAACAAGGTTGATTTTCCAACCTTGCTGACCTTTACGAAACGGGATTTGTGTAATTTTGTCTTTGAATGTGAACACCGACATGAAATGGTGTTAGGCCGCGGTGGCGGTCATTATTAGAAATGAAACATGGATCAAACAGGACTGGTTCGATTAGAAATGGCAATAACAGTGTGTCACGACATCGGAAACATAAATATAACAGATATGATTACAACCTATGTTTATTACAACCTGTTTTGTATTAATTTGACAGCGAGACTGACCATTTGGTGGATTCCTTTCTTGCGATTCGTCCGCACTCTTAGCAAAGAGTGACTTACGCGGACGAATCGAGGACATCCTGATTCAAACTGATGAGGACCCAATACGGAGTCCC
>JASAND010009219.1:0-17909 GCA_030248195.1 Trissonchulus latispiculum | reverse complement strand
TATAGTACGACCAAAACATGTGTGTACAAACTTCGACCGTTTATAGCAGATTAAGCTTTGGAGTAAACCCCAACAATGTATATATTTTTAGAATCCTCAGGAACTCGAGATTTCGAAAATCCGGAAAATTCCGGAATTCCGGGTTTCATTTACGGAAAATCTAAAATTTTAGTTTTTCGCCCAATTTTTATCGCAATCAAAATTTTGTTTTCACGATCGAATAGAGCTGGTCCCGTTGCATATTTTTGCTTTTACAAGTTTTTCACGAAAATGCACCCAGTTTCCGGAATTCCGAGTTTTCAAAATTTCCGGAATTTAAAAATTTTCACCAATAACCACAACATGGGTATCATTCGAAAGCTCTTATCGAGCTGAACAACTTTTGTATAGAATGAACTCTTGAAAATGCACTCAATTCCCGGAATTCGAGAAACCCGGATTTTCCGGATTTTAAAAATTTTCTCCAATACCCCACAATATGGGTATCATTCGAAAGCTCTTGATGAGCTGAACAAATCTTATAATAGAACTAACTCGCAGAAATGAGCCCAGTTCTCGGAATTCGCTAAAACCTTCCAAGCTAGAGTGAAATCCGGAATTCGTGAACTTCTGGAATTTGGTACACTTTCAGACATTGGTTCTATTACAAGATTTGTTCAGCTCATCGAGAGCTTTCAAATGATACCCATATTGTGGGGTATTGGAGAAAAGTTTTAAAATCCGGAAAATCCGGTTTCTCGAATTGCGGGAAATGTGTGCATTTTCAAGAGTTCATTCTATTACAAAAGTTGTTCAGCATACTATCTTAGGTGATTCCGTTGAAATAGCACGGCGACATTTCAGTCCGAAGAAAAATGTGGTCAAATGCCGCTATAAGTTCAAACAGATGGCTCTTGTAGTTGGAAGCTAGTACGGTGCTTCAAGAATAGATGCTTCGTAACCATATCGTCGAAAAAGTTTCATCTCACAGGGGAACGTCTAAGTCTAGCAAACTTAAACTGGACCTAAAGACTGCATTTTGTGGAGAGTTTATTATTCAAGTTGGGTATGACAATGTATATATTTTCCGAACGCTCTAAAATCAAAGAGTTCAAAAATTTTTTAAAAATTTGAATGCATGCTGTGTCAAACCGGCCATCGCCCATATGTGGGCGATAGGCAGCGAGAGTGTTAAAACTTTAAGTTTTTATCAATTTTAAAAAAACACCCGTTTTTAAAAAATGTCAGCGTTACACGCTGAGAAGCTCCCCGAGATTTCGGCCTTAATGTTTCGAGCATCTTGCAAGCTTATTCTATTAGGTAAAGCTGAGTGTCTTACTCTTGGTATTATAAACTTTTGGTAATATCAAGAGTTCACCATTCTAATATATAATAGAATTATGAACTCTTGGTAATATGGTATATTATGTTATTTAAGTATGCGTACCTGCAAACTTCCCATCTTTGAACGTTTGCGGGAATATGCAAAGCAGTTCGTACACTGTCTTGATTTAAATAAGTTGTGGAGGCGGTCGCATTTATGCATGGAATTGCTTCTCCAACACTATCAGAATCAGAATTAGATGGAAGGTTAGCTAAACTACTTTCGGCTATGGACTGAAAAACAAAGACACAAAACCAAAATGTCGAATTGGTAGCTGTTATCAGGCAAGCTCTATGTTATCAGAGCACAAACTTATGCTCTGTTCGCTAACGGCCCTCTCCCACCCGCGCAAATTATGTAGACTTATCACTTCAAAGAATTTCGTGCGCTATGTTTGTGTTCTAAAGAAGCTGGAATCAGACACAAAACACGCGAAAGTAGTGCTTGTGTTTTCGAGCTTTAGCACATAAATATAGAGCGAGTGAGCGTACTTCCTTTTCGACTAGGTTTGTACTGATTTGCGTGGGGGGGTGGACTGGTAGTGAGCAGAGCATAGTTTTTGCTCTGATAACATAGAGTGTTGTTGTTGTTGCTGTTGTTGTTGTTGTTTGCTGCATTAGACATCACAATGTGATGATCATCACCCGATAGTGCAAAATGTTTTCCAGGAAACTGGATCCGTAAGGTTGGTCAAAAATAACTCAACCAAGTTGCTAGAAGGAGTCTCAAAACCTGGTCGACATCACGACGGATGATATCTCCTCCTTTTTAAGAAACATGCTCTGTCGGCCTCGGCGTTGCCATATCTGGCGGCTAGCCCGAGGAGCAGCACACAGCACAAGTCTTCAATGCAAAGATAACACACTCGTGACTAGTGACGGATTCTAATTATTATGTACTCTTGATTTCACCCAACCTACTGGCAGCAACGTACTGACTGTACTGATTTCAAAGTGGCAGATAGGTAATCTTTCGGTTAACAAATAATGACACATCCATCATCAATCAAATCTAGGGCAGTTGATCTATTTGCTTTTCGCATTGGCAATGCCTGCACAGCTCCTACACATGTGTAGGGTAGGAGCAATTTACCCCGCGCAGTGCACAGCAAAATTTTCACCCCGCACAACAAACTGTACACCACCCAACAAAAGTTTTACCCCCCTCCCGGGCAAGCAGAGCGCATCAAAATTCTATCCTCAGTTATACAATTCTTACCCCGTGCAGCAAAGAGCATAGAAAGTTTATGCCGCGCAACAGTTTTTACCTCAGCGCAGCAAAGCTCAACAAGGTTCTACCCTCACACAGCAAGGCGCATCACAATTTTATCCCGCACAACAAAATTTCACCCCTGCGCAGTGCGCAACAAAAACTAACCCACGCACAAATATCCCACAAATATCTATTTCAATATATTAGTTGGGCAGTGGCAATATGAAGGGTGCTCTAAATTAATTTCTTGAGACAATTCACCGTAGTTTGAATTCTGGATTCTTCTGGGAGGATGCCGCCCCCTGACCCCCGCAGCGGTCGCTTTGCAGTTCCTTACATATACCTTCCTTATATGTTTTTGATTATATATATGCTCCAGCTCCAATCTTGTTAACTAATTTGGAAAGCTTTGTAATTTAAATAATAATGAGAGTTAAATGGTAAATATAAAGATAAAATATAACTTGATATATATAATTCTCTTGTCATTCAAGTGAAACCAAAACTAAGACATTTTGTCACTTTTTGTGAAATTTGGCAAAACCTTTTTTGACGATAGTTCGCAAAGCTTTGCGACTAAACATAGCTTGAAAAATATGTGACAGAAATAGAGCTTTGCAAGATAAGTTGTCGACACATAGTTGACATATAGTCGACACCTATAATTAAATCCTCAAAATTTGTGCCTCCGCGCAGTGAGATCGAAGTCTGCGCAGGTTTGAGCCAAGTCCATTGCCCATGTATGATCTGGTTTTAGCTAGTCACTCTTAATATAAAATCAGACCGGTTTTATTTTAGTTACTTATACATTAGTCAAGTATAGGGTACCGAATAAGTAATAATGATATAATATGTGACATGCTATGCCACATAACATATATATAAATGATATAACGCGATACGTGCAGTAAGTGAAGCGCTACATACTACTTACATAAAGTGCAGTAAGTCGTTGAGCCAGAGGAGGAAAGGCCATTTTTAGATCAAACCAATATCTCTGGTAATGATAGGTCGATGTTACCGGGTGATAACAGTCTCGATACAAATCATAAACGTTTAACCCAATATTTTCAATAATTTTCATAACATCCTCAACCTATAATCAAATAGCTATAAGTTGGCTGTATGCACAGTTGAATTACATAAATAATATTTCGGAATTGCATACATTCAATTAGTAGTAAATTTAATTTTTCCTCAATGTTTAATCATTTATTTTGTAGAATTTGACATATTTCAATCATAATAACTAACAAGATCAAGAGACTCATTACCTTTGATTTGCAGTCACCAGAAAATTCATGAAATGCGCAGCTATCTGTGCAACCTTTGCAGCATTTTCTCAAGTCCGACCACGTTCTAAATAATAGCAATCCATTTTTAATGTTTCCTTTGGCCAGTCGAGAGTGAGCCTCCTTTACCGAGTAGTTATTTATCGCAATAGTTTTCCCCACCCGTCTTGTCAGCAGAGTAGAGGGATAACCGCCTCAACAATGAAGCAGTTCTTTAATCATAGCCGATGATGAACTATAATCTCTAACTCCAACATAGCTAAACGTCTTCGATAATACTTAATGAATGATACAGAAAATTAATAACATTTGTTCTGTATCGGCTTACACGGGTCTTTTCCAGATTACCCCCCCACCACTCAAAGTTCTAAAAACTCGACCAAATGAGCTGAAATTTGGTGTGGGTATGTTTTCGACCACGCTGAGTTTAAATATCGCAAAATTTTTCGATTTCTCGAAATTCGATTTTTTTCGATTTTTTTCGATTTCTAAGGGGGAACCAAGGGTGACCGAAAAATTTTTTGTCTTCGATCTTGCTGAAACGTTGTATATAGGGGTTTTCTGGGCCGCAGAACACGAATCTGAAGTCCGTTTTTGATGCAGCTTTTCGTTAGCTTGATATAACCTAAAGTTATAAGCTTAAGTTGTAAGCTTATGCTGAGCTAACGAAACGCTGAATCGAAAAACGGACTTCAGATTCGTGTTCTGGGACCCAGAAAACCCCTATATACAACTTTTCAGCAAAATCGAAGACAAAAAAGTTTTCGGTTACCCTTGGTCCCCCCTTACAGATCGAAAAAATTCGAAAAAAATCGAATTTCGCGAAATCGAAAAATTTTGCGATATTTGAACTCAGCGTGGTCGAAAACATACCCACACCAAATTTCAGCTCATTTGGTCGAGTTTTAAGAACTTTGAGTAATCTGGAAAAGACCCGCTTACACTACATCCCCAACCAGTCCAATGTAAAATTGACTTCTATGCTGACGTAATTCATAATCAGCGTAACGTCAACTGGAGTGGGGCCAAAAAGACTTAATATCCAGTCGGCTGAATCGATTATGTATAACGAATGATTCATCCAATAAAGCTTAACACATCGACCAAAATGTAATTCATTGTAACCTGTCTCCGATTAGACCGTGTCCATAGGCAAACTCCATAAGAGTGTCTGTGTTCAGCGGAAAACTCAGCATTCCATTGCCAACAGCGATCCCCTAAAATTAACAAAAAGGATTAATTGGAGGAGCTGCTGATGTGTTAATCTCAAAAGTTTTATCATTAGATTTTTAAAATTCTATTTTGAATTGAATTCACCTTCAAGTTCAACTTGGTTTCTTCTTGTCCTTCAATAATTCGGACAGCGAAAGTTGGAACATAGATTCCGCCATAAGATTCTCCAGTTACAAAGAGATCATGAGATTTATACTGTGGATATTTTATGAAGAACTGTTTCAGAGCTTCGTAGTTTTCTGCTGAAGTCTACAATACATTAACACAGTCAGAAATTACTTTTAATGGTTACAAAAATTGTATTGTCAACATTATTTGTAAATTAGAACATTAGGACAAACGCTATGAATAAACCATTTCAATTTTTAGGATTACCTTATCGATTCATCGAACTAACTTGCCTGATTAGTGTTAAAGTGCGGTGAAGTACACCCAAACATACCTGGTCATCGCTTGTAGTAACGTTTCCGTCAGTACTGTAAGAATATCCAACACCCGCTGGTGCCTCAAGGAACAATACGTTGGCAATCTTTAAACAATAATAATCAACTTTACTACTTTACTGCTTTTAAACTGTGTTTGACGATTTTATAATTTCGTTAGCCTGCGATAATTTAAGCCCGAAGATGAAGTTTTCGTATTGAATATCGAGGTAGTACAGAAATTGTTTGATATTAAATGCCCAGCCAATACACAGACGAATATGAATCGTGGAACTACGGAATCCGAGATATGGTGATCTGAGAAAACAAGTCTGAACTGTTATATTTCAGAATTTAGACATTATGTCAATTTGATAATGCTCCAGTTACTTTATTCCAGCTGTAAGGATTGTCATATAGGGTGGTTCCATCATCTCTCACGTGGAAAGGACCCAATTCTGACAAAAGACCGTCAAGAGAGGAGCAGCCAGGGCCTCCATTTAACCATATAACAAGCGGGTCGTTTGCTGGATCGTTTTGGCTTTCAACAAACCTAAGTTAACTGAGTACCTGAGGTTAGATAATATTATGATTTATAGGGCTAATATCCAAAAAGATGATTAATCTTAATCAAGAAGTCAAAAACAGGCCTCACCGAACTGTTCCAGTAAAGAACAGTGCAGATGTGCTATAGTCAGACAGTCAGGATTAAGGACAAATTTAACGAATTTAGAGGCATTTTGGTATAACCTACCAGTAGTGCAAATAATGAGTTCCACTGGCTCTAAGATATCCAGAGTAATGCCGAAAATTGATGGAAAAACCAAGTCCAGGTAAAACAACAACCTCGTCATCGTCGTTGTTGTTAGACGCATGGTGGTGTCGATGATGATGATGATGTCTTTGAGCCTTTAAAACTGTGCACAAACTAATGCACAGCACAGTAATAATCAGAAATTTCATAGTTGTTTGCTAAACAACTAAACTTGTTAGTTCAGACTAGTAATATTTTTAATATTAAGAAAATAGTAATGTTATGGAGCACAAATAATAATAATAATAATAAAATAATATTAACTGTCAAAGATTGACCTGCAAACACGTGCTTGCGTTTGCCAACTCTACAAAAAATAGTTTGCCAGAACGCTGGTCGTTACTCGTAACGTAACATAACGTAACATGGATCCAAAGCAAACTACAAAATTTTGATTATTCCGTGCAAAATTAAGATTTTAAACTGACATACCCAACGGGCTTGAGAAAATCGATAAACAACTAAGACTCCCTTTAGCTGGTGCTAACACAACAGACACAGGCGTACTTGTAGAAAATGATGATATCTACAGCACCCGTCAAAGATAAGAAATGGAAGATTGCTGCTTTCAAATTATACAAATAAATTCAACGGCCAAGTTCAAACAGTTCAAACCATATCTATTTTCCGCTTTGCTGTCGCTTGTTGTCATGTGCAAATATTGCTTAATTTTCTGGGATTTTTTGCGCCAAAATAACTACAATACACAAAGTATAGTTAACATTATTGCTCCCTCCCTTGATATTAAATTGCTAAAACGGGTGAGAGCACTTGCGGACTCAGGGTCAAGCCGTCAAAGTTTAGCATTTTGAGTTTTAGATTTAAATATTAAAATCAGCACTCCCGTTGCAAAACGTTGCAAAATCGTCGCTGTCAGGCAAACTGCAGGCAGAGGAATCAAATGAGCCCTAAAGATCTGTATTATGGACAAGAAATAAGGTTTAATTCAGTAAGGCATCACAAAACAAAAAGCAATGTGCGCATTATGGGCTGTAAAAGTGAGGATAGGAAAAACAAATTGGATAATGATAGTGACAATAGTGATAATGATAATGACGATTTAAACAATAATGAAGTTGGAAACGTTTTATTCCAAATCCAAAACGGACACCACAGCTGCATGATCCGAAGGCCAGTCATTATTTTCATGCCCGGCCCCATAAGGACTATTATTCCCTGTGACAAATGTCTTGGAGTCCACAATTTTGTCTCTTCTAGAACTGTAACCTCCAAGGTAGATGAAGTCAATCCTGTCCTGCGGTTCAGCGTTGTTCGGCATCACACTTCCCGGAACGGTGTGATTTTTGAAGACAGGGGACCAGGTGTTTCCCGGAATCTGGACTGGATTGGGATGGACACTGCGAAAGGTATCCAGAAACTGATGTCTTTGTAAATGAGATGAAATGGGCCAATCAAAGAACTCTCCGCAATGAAGATGCTTTGCCCTTTTAATCCAATCCAGATGAGAAGGCATGTTAAAATCACCACCCAAAATCATTGGAATTTGGTGGCGGTCAAGCAGAGCCTCATAAAATCGCCGGTCATTCCAAAGCTGTAGAAATTCAAAGTATCGACCCCTGGCTGTCATTTTCTCTTGTATATCACAGTTAGGATAGGTTTCATAGAAATGCTCGCTTTGATGGACCGCCTTTTTGTCGCCGCCGGCAAAAGAGCCCACAGTCTGGAAAAAATCAGTACACCTTAACCAAGCTGTGACACCATCACACGCGCATCATCTTTATAAATCAAAGACTGTCTGACTATCAAACATTTTTGTGCTTTAGACAATATCGAAATGTAGATATGAAGTTACAGGACCTTCTTTATTACCTAGCTAGGTTTTGTTAAATTTAAAACATAGCTCACCCAGAGTTGGAAGTGGATAGCGGGTACCCACGGGTACCCGCGGGTACCCGCGGGTAATAGAAATTTTGCTACCCACAGGCTACCCGCGCGGATAGTTGCGGGTATCTCTTGGTGATGCAGTCACTAAAATTCAAGGAATTTTATTGAAAAATGTGCGAAAAAATAGGTTTCGTGTTGGTGATTTAAAAAAATTGCTGGTTTTCGCTGAGTGCCCTTCTTTAGGATTATTAATCTCAGTTAAAATGGGCGTTTGACTAAACTTGTTCTATTAAGTTATATCTAGAAAAGTAATCATAAGTCTTTTTCTTTTTTTGAGCTTTCTACTTGTTGTATTTCTCGCTTTCAGTAAGCAGACGTACTGAATAGCTCAGCATACAGACTGCTGTTCGTGCCGTTTTTGCAAAGCTTAAATGCCTTGATTGCATGTGTTCCTTTAGTGAATGGTGCATAAGGTAAATACAATTGTACATTACAACTTACAGCTGTACATTACATTACAACTTTTCAACACAATTGTTCGAAACTGGAAATGTTTGCTCAAGAAATTCTTCAATTCGGAACTGGGAATGTTTGCTCAAAAAATTTGACAAACTAGGTAGAAAAATCCTGATGACTAAACTACATACTATCATAATCCGTTAAGTAGTAATAAACAGTATTTTAGTTGGGGATCTTATATATATTTCAGCTTTGTTTTTGTTATTCAGAACGTACCTTAATAGCTCGTGGTCAGTTTTTGGAATCAATCCGAAATCAGCAAACATCCGCAAAGCCCAACCGTTAAAATCCTCTTTTCTAATTCAATCTTGGAGGTTTTACATGTATACGTTCACAGGTGGACAAGCAGAATTACCTAGCCTCTCTGCAAATTCCCCCAGAAGGGTTATCAAAATTGCTCTCACAGGTGGTAAAAAATTCGGCTACAAGGGGCATGAAAATTGCTCAAAGGAAGTTTCCAGATTCACATTTCTGACGATTATCCGGCTTCACCTGATTTTTTACTAAAAATCGTCTAAGGGCCTTTTCGCGAATGGGTTAAACGAGTTAAAATTAACTCGATCCTTTTCGCGAATGAGTTAAAAGAGTTAAATTTAAGGGGGGGCTACGAATTTCACTAAAAGTTTGATGTTGGAAAAGCTAGCTTGTCTTTTGCCACATAATAGTATTAGGTTTGGTGTAAAATAGTTTAAAGTTTGAAAGAATTCCATGCAGCATAGCGTCCTGTGGAGCCATCAGAAGTTGGTGTTGTCGGTCCAAAGCTCGACATGGCACGTACACAAACTTAGCCTCGCCCTGATCGCTATGAGCAAGGTACGGTACCCATATTTTCCAGAAATAGTTCTGACATATAGCGCTTTGATTTCGTGTAAAATAATCCTTAGATCAATGTATACTTTTCTGTGAGATACAATCAAAGTGCGAAAAATTAGGTGTTGTAGGTCTATACGGGTAGAGGCTAACTGACGTCTAATGAGCTGTGGTTTACCAAATGAACCCAACTTTGCTCCAATTAATACTCCAAGTGTCTGTCTTAACTTATGTAAAAATGACGTGATTTCGTTAATCCCTGCGTTCGCAGTGCTAGATTACATTATCGATATTGTCGCGGTAATTTGATGCCATTTCGAAGATGTGAGCCAATTACTCCAAATTACTGTGGCAGAATCGGCTGAAACTTTGCGCATTACAGGCCAGTGAGTGTACCAAGATATGCAGAAAGCTAGGTCACTAAACCTCGCTGCAGTGTTTAGAAATGCGAGATTGATTTCTCGAAGTATGGATGGCTATCGCTCCGAAAAGCTCTAAGACAGTTGTAAGTGCATACTGAACGAAGCAGGCATCATATCGAAAAACGGATTTCATAATCGGATTCAGCAGGTCAAATAACCCCTAGAAGCACTTTTTCGGCAAAATCGGAGACAACAAATTTTTTGACCCCATTTTTACTGCGCGTAGAAAGCTATTCAGGCCTAAAAATAAGGGTTATTTCTTAACAAAAAGTTTGCTAGCACACTAACCAGAAAACCAAAACCCTCGAAACTTACCCACGGTTTGCCCCAATTAGATCCTAATAAGTGGTAAAAAGCTGGGGTAGGCTAGGGGCTGTCAATTTTATTAGATCGAAAACGGCGCACGGTCACATCGCAACTTTTCGCCAAATTTCAAACTTTGAGCTGTTATAGCTGAGGAAGGAAGCTCAAAAAGTAGATTAATTAAAAGGCTAATTTTGCTTTGAATAACAGAAGCAAGTAAAATTATAAAATTGAAAATTACTATAAACTTAAACATCTTGAACCTTTAGACTTTTGAAAGGACATCTAGACTAATGTTACGCGAACTTAGCTGCAATTGCAAACTGGTGATGCTCCACAGAATTACAGGATCGATTCTTATCCCAACTGTGATATTAAGGGCAACCATTTCAAGCCAAATTTAAAATCTCTACTGAATTTTAATCCACAAACAGTTTTCTATTCAAATTCATTAAATAATTAATTCGATGTAATTTGAAGATGTACTAAATGTTTATTAATGAAATGAGTAAATATATTTTCTTTTCTTGTCTTTATTTTATTTAAAATGCTCCAAACGTTGGTAAATCTTTTCAAAGTTATCAAATATAGAAAAATTGGACATTGCGAAAGGATAAATTAATTAATTTAACTATTTTCGCGTATACAGAGAGTTAATTTTACTCTCCCAGTTTTAACTCTTTTAACTCTTTTCGCGAATGCACAGAGTTAGTTTTAACTCTGCCAGTTTTAACTCTTTTAACTCTTTTCGCGAATGCAGAGTTAATTTTAACTCTGCCAGTTTTAACTCTTTTAACTCTTTGATTTTTAACCCTGCAGAGTTAAAAGAGTTAAAAACGGGCAGAGTTAAATTTAACCCTGCGCATTCATGAAAAGGGTTAAAAGAGTTAATTTTAACTTTACTCTACTCTACTCTACTCTACCCATTCGCGAAAAGGCCCTATGCAATGGTATTTTCATTAAAAATCGCTATTTGTAGTTAAAATTTAGAAAAATTTGTGAAAATAGTGGAATTTTAACGTTGCTAAACGTATCCAAGGGCCTCTGTCCTCTACCCGGCCAAATGCGCTGTCGATAGCAGAACAATACATAATTTTCAGCAAATTCTAAACCTTGAGCATTTTTTAATTTCTGGAAGACGCGTCACTAAAATTGTCCTTAACTTTGTCTTTTGGTCTTCTTTCGAAACTACATGAGTCCAACATTAATTTTTCGTCGAGATGCACCGAGGCCGGGGCCTGAAAATCGGAAGTTTAAATAGGAGAATTATCTTAAAAATTCCGCTTTTGGTATTATTTCAAGTATATATAGGCAAAATTACTACTGTTGTTTCCCTTCAAACTGATGATAATTATAATGAACGATCAGTACCAGTTTAATTTAAGTTTGACTTTAAAAATTCCAAAGTTTCGGCTAAAAATTGTCAAAAAATTACATATTTTGGGTCCCGGCATGCACCGGTGCTTAACCACCGAGGTTGGCATCGGTCCCCAAGTCCTGGTGCATCCCTAGTAATGTAAATGTATAGTAGTTTAAAATTTTAAAGTTTTTGTAAAAGTTTTGGTACTTTTTTGAAAACTTCAGAAATTTTGGGTGAATTTCCATATTTCGGGAACACAATTCAACACTGTTAGGTAAAGTATGTGCGTTAGAAGGTTTAATTAAATAAAAGTTTATTTTACACTATTGGTATTTTTTAATAAATTTAATGGCATAGTAATCATATAGCATTCGAAAAATTTTGCGGGTATCTTGCGGGTATCAGTTGGCTGCGGGCCGCGGGCCGCGGGGCGGGGCGGGGCGGGTACCAGCTTGCGGGTAGCGGGGCGGGGCGGGTCGCCAAAAAGGTACCCGCTTCCAACTCTGAGCTCACCTCACTTGGCCACTAGGTACTGAATGTTCAGTTTTAATTAAAAGTAAACTGTTAAAACATAAGTTTTCTTTTCAATAAATTGCAATTAAGCATGCAAGAAAATATTTATTTCCTGCACAATGAATCAACTCAAAATGAATCAATCTACATATATACAGTAATAATAAAACCTTACGGTATCATTATAGTCTGGATTTTGCTGGCAGAACCTGTAGGGTCCATAATTTTCGGCGGATAGATGAACATTCCAGGCAGTAATAAATCTCGGTGGCTTGTTTGAAATCTGTATTTTTGCACCCACAGCACCGCCTCGAGCGTATGGATGCAAGTTGTGACTGGTGAGCCGTTCCACAATTGGATATTTAGACAAAATTATGACACTTCCACCGATTGCGTTCGTAGCAATGTCCCAGTCTTTAGCAAATTCGTCCAGAGCCAATAGCTATACAATAGATTTGCACTAATAAAATCGTTTGAGATTTCAATTTGTAGAAGTGATTACTTAATACTTATTTTACTACGTTTATAGCACTGGCTACAGTATACATTGCAACAGAACTTAACTACCGTATGCCGTTAGAAATAAACCAATCTGGGAACAGCTAAACGCTTTTACAAACGTGTACGTGTAAATGGGACCTCCCCGAGATCTCGGACGGGGGGTCCGATTATACTCGTAAATTTGACATAAGGTAGACGATTAGCCAATCAGATGCATTAGTTCAAACGCATATAAACATATGGTTAACAACGGTAAGCGGCTTCCCCCCCCCCCCCCCCCGAGATTTCGGCCTTAATGTGCTGAGCATATTTCAAGCTTAAAACACTAGGGAGGGCCGAGTGTCTCACTCTTCCTTTATAGACTCTTGGATTCACCTATGATCGCTATTTTCACTGCCGTGTTAAGTTAGATAACGCAGCAAATACTTACATTTTGTTAAATACTGGGAGATGGCGTCGATAATTAATTACACACAGTTTTCACACAGTTGTTGTTAAGAAAAACATAAAAGCGTGCATGCTTTTAATTAACTATTAATGCTTACTTGGCATTCAGTCATTTCCTGTAGTAAAATGATATCAGCCATAGATTCTTCGATGATTCTGTTCACTTTGGACACTCCATTATTAACTTCTGTTCCCGACTGCCAAGTGTTCCAAGTCATAACGGTCAATCGAACAGATTGATTTCTTTCCACATCAACTTCTAGAAAATTAGTTTCTTCTTCGTATAACTTATATTTCGTACTAGAATATCCGAACACTACTATATATTATAATATAAATACTGATAGATAAGTCAATTCTGTTATATCGGAAATGAGAAACTAATATTAATCACGCCGTCGCCCACCCTCGTCGCCATCTATAGAAAACTGGCAATTGCGACTTTAATACTCAAAATGTAATCACCCAAAGTCCTTGTACGAAACTCTCTTCCCTTCGCGTCTTTGGCCTACTTTTTTTGATATTCACTTGTTACTTCACTTTGAGGTGTTTTCGGAATTAACTTTGTCCGAATTTTACATATATGGGGTGCGACCCTTATAACACGAGAAGATGCTCTGCGGGAGTCGCTCAGGTAGCTGGTTTTAAAGTGCTGGTTCGGTATTCCATTTGCAGCAAATATTGAAAGACTAATTTGCTGAAGTATAGGAATTCAACGATGTTTTTTATATCATTTTAAAGCTTAGCAGGCACACGTGCTTGTTTGTTACATCTATGCAGAGTACAGCTGTCTCATTTCAACTGCTTGACTTGGACATGCGATACCGGAAAACAAGTTGAAATCTTGCAATATTTAATTTTTCGAAAAATGGCCAGTTTTAGACCTCGAAAATTAACTTTCGCTGTAAATCGAAGAATACTCTCAGAAGCAAACTTGTAGGTTATGGTGAGAGGATCAAAATGACAATAAGTTTAGCCGTGTAGGGTGACCGCAGTGAATTAATGGCGAATTTAAGCTAATTTCTCCAAAACTCAAATATTCACACCGTGACTTTTTTAACTTTTGTCTAGGCTAAATGATGTAATTATAACAAATTTTAAGTAATTTCAACGACAAATGCGCTTTTAAAGCTCAAAAATGCGTGAAAACGAACCAGCACCTTAAAGGTATCATGCTTTTCGTCCTTAATCAGTACGCTCAGGCAAATACACAAATGCACATCTAGCTTTGCTTGTCTAGGGTTTTTGTGGTCGGTTGGATGGCGAAGGTCACAAAGAACTAACTGTGAGCCCAAAGCAGATCGGGACCGATAAGAAACGTAGACATCTATATGCATGTTCCTGCGGGCATTTGTTTACATTTGTATGCATAAAACTACACTATCCAAAATCATCTGTTACCTGAACACCATGGAAAGCAGTATTCCCACTGCATTTCCATACTGTCCGCATAACACCATGGCCCGAACGGCTTATCAGGCGTTGCAGTACAAAAATTATCTGGAAAATTGTTGTATTTCGGAGGAATAGCGTTTGGTTCGTTGGTGTTCCATGGTTGACACTGGTACCCGGATAAAGTACGATTTCCATACTCTTCGGAATAGTGACTGTCCTCACAGGATTCAGAGTAACGTTTCCAACACTTGTTAATCTTATCGAAACAGCTTAAAACAAGCAAACTTGCAAACTCATATACTGTTGCCGACATCAACAGGTAGAAAGATCACTGAGCAAGTCTTTGAAAAACAGTCCAACTATTCAATTCTTTTTGAATTTCAATTTCATTTCAAAGGTTCAATTTTCCACTGACACAAGTTTTACCGAGGACTATTTTGATTTTGTTTATTCTAGTTCATAGATTTTGTACTACAAACCAAAACCAAAATAAAACAACTTAAAAGATGACAAAAGATCTTTTAACTTATCTCTTGGAAGAGGCAGGGAGCATGTCAGTTCCAAAGGATCTGCCACACCAAAAGTCTCTTCGACTAATGATTTAGAAAAGCAATTGACGTAGCATTGCTGAAAATCCTGGTCGCTTCCAGTTAGCTGTTCCAGACACCAAATACTGGGCCACAAAACCAGCCACACTAAATACGATGCTGTAGCCATTTGGGAGGTGAAGCCTTCCAGGGAACCTTTGTATCTGGATTACACTGCTTCAAGTGGAGGTCTGTCGTGGACGTTTGACAACAGATTTCAAGTTAAACAGAAACAGTACTTGTTTTGATCAAATGTTGACAAAATAGGGCTACCCGAGCAAACCTTTGCCAACATGTTCAACATCTACCTGGAACACAATTTAGCTGAGTACATATTCTAAAAATGATGAGGAAGTAAGCCAAGCTTATTATCCTTAATTTGTCAATTGGGCTTATTTAGAGTAAACAAGTTTTGGTTGGCTAGTCATAAATGTTCAAAACCAGGAGGTTCCAGGCAGAACCTATTCTTGGCAAACTGAAAGTAATTACCAAAGCTTCTGAATAGGAACTGTTGTCCCTAGTTTGACACAAACACTAACAAAACAAAACACAATCTTCAAAGAACAAACACCAAAGCATTGCAATTGTAAAAAGGCGAAGAACATACCATTTTTGAGGTTGTCAACAAAAATTAAATGTTTTAGGTAGAAATCAGGGTGAGAAGCAACTCTTTAAACATTTTGGAGAGGAGGTAAGACAAGCTTGCTGTCTCTACTATACTTACACTGCACGAATAGTTTCATCTTTCATCCAGTCAGCGATTGTAGCGCTTGTCAGTGTCAGTGTCACTATTTTGTTACGAGAATATGCAAATGAGATTATGCTATTAATGCAGTCTAAAATTCAATAAAACAGTGCGAATCTTATTGTTATTCAGTCTTTTGATTGTTTTCTGCCAGTAAAGTTCTTGGAGTAGAAGAAGCTAGTCCAAGATTTTCCATAGGTGCTCTTTGACATCAATTTGGTCAACCGTATGAAATGTTGAGGAAATAATTGGTGCATCTCGTTCAGCTGATGGCAATTTCTTTAGATTTTTGGAAGAGTACGACGATATTGGGGACGGCTGGAACTTAAGGATGAATTTGTTTATTTGTCGGCAGTAAGCTATCACCCAGTCTTTGGAAATAGCTTCTGCAACCCCACATACTGATTGAGCAATTATAAGACAAGTCCACGAGCCATTAAAAAGTTTGAAATTTGAACCAGTTGAAGTTTTTCTTGGCTTCAGCTAAAATTCTCCCTTGAAACTGTAATTAATTTGAATCACTGACTAAAACCAAGAGTACATAATAACTAAGAGTGTGACAAGCGTCGCACTCTTAGTTATTAGGCTCGGGACATCATCGGCGCGATAACGGCTGACCCCCTACACAAATTAGACCCAAGTGACCCCTCCCACAAATGAGTACCTAGTACACATTTGTGTACCATACCATCACTCGCTTGTATGTAAGCTCGAAAGTGGCCAGCTGCTGATAGAACGTTTTTTGCTTCAACACATAAACATACAAGCGAGTGAGCATACAAAAATGTGTACTAGGTACTCATTTGTGGGAGGGGTCACTGGCACAGGTGGACAAGGGGGGGAAAGGGGGGGGGAAATTCCCCCCCCCTCGGCGAAGTCGCCCACAAGGGGTCGCGAAATTGCTTCCACAAGGGGTAAGAAAATTGGCCATAAGGGGTAAGAAATTTGCCCAAAAAATAGGTTTTACGACTAAAATTTCCAAGCATTTTCCGGCTCCGCGGAAATTTTCACTTAAAATTACTATTTTTATGCTAAAAAACGTCCGAAAAACGTGTTTTAGCTAAAAATTGCTGTTTTTTTTGCTAAAAAATGATAAAATTAGCTTAAAAATCGCTATCAAAAGTACCCCCTAAGAAAAATCGCTCTCACAAGGGGTACCCAAATCTGCTTCCACAAGGGTCAGTGAAATTTTACCTCCCGTTCAGGTATGGTCACTGGGGTCTAATTTGTGTAGGGGGTCAGCCGTTATCGTGCAGGTGATGTCCCCAGCCTAATAACTAAGAGTGCGACGCTTGTCACACTCTTAGTTATTATGTACTCTTGCTAAAACTGATATACTGGAACGAAAACTGAAATTGTCTACTGAACCAAGGCTAGCTTCAACACCAGGGATCGGCGTTTAATCCGCCGAGATGAGTTCTTGGGACTGGGCAACCATAAATCTGAATTGAATTTCAATTTTTCGGGAGTTCTGGATTCTTTGAACCAATTTTTATGATTCCATACAATTTAGGATATTCGCCATTGCTCATATGGATCAGATTCATCCAGTAATTCGGTTTGCGAACCAGGAATTATAGCTACGGCTCACATACGCCTTATATCGTAATTCTCAAGATTTTCGTGTTTTCTGTTCTGCAGCCTACAGAAGAAGTGCCTACATGCAGCATTTATGTCTGTCTGTAGGCTAATATGGAAATACCCTTCTATGACCACAGAAGTTTGGAACATTGCTTGTGCAGACTTGTATATTTTTGCTGCAAGAGCTAGTTTAACTTGGTTCCTCTTTTATTTCAGCGAATCCTAAAACTGAAACCTAGAACTGTCTTAGCAAAGAAAGAAGTTTAGCCAAGCACCAGGCTCTAGTTTTATTCAATGATCTCCGTGATAGAGTTCCACTGTTTTATTTATGAAAAGGTAGAAACATATATTTCTGCTTAGTAATATGTATGAACTCGAGTGTCGCTTACATCAATTGACGCTGAAATAGTACGGAGTATCAAAACAGACGATCTTAGTTGCTTTCTTCAGTTTATTTCTGCCTATCGCGTGTTTGACTGGAATCGAGAAGGGTAAGTAGAAATAAGAGAGCTTTAATTTATTTCCTAAATAATCAGTGATTAAAT
>JASAND010009218.1:0-35567 GCA_030248195.1 Trissonchulus latispiculum | reverse complement strand
AGCCTAGGTTTTTTTTTTGGTCAAAAATAGCGTCGTTTGCAGAAATGAACAATAGTTTTGACGACGCCAAAATAAAAATGACGACAGAATGACCAAGCCAAAATGTGGAAGTAGCACTCAAATTTAACAAGAATGCAAAGTTTCTATTACGTTTTAACAGTGATTTTTCAAAAAATTCTCAAATTTTGGGGGCTGCCGCCCCCAAACCCCCGCTCTATATATTGTCTTAGTGATGTTAAGCTTCGACGATGCTTGAACAGTCAATCAGTATATATATCTATTATATATATATACAAAGCCACAGGCTACAAGACTTTATGCTACATACTACAATTGCGTTTTTTGATGCAAGTTTCTCATACCAATTTCGCTGAATATTTTCTTTAAAAACTTTCTCTTCGGATTATCTCAGCTAGAGGAATGAGAGCTTATATATACATATATATGTACCAGGATAGGATGTTTAAGAACGTTTGTTGCATAAATGTTATAACTACTGGGATGGATCTGGAGGGCAGCCCTGTCGTTGCGATTTGAAGGTAAATAAAAGCAAACAGGAAAAACAGATAAAAGGTATGTCAACAAAATTTCGTGAGGGCGTACGTATATTTCCAACGTTTTTACCAGATTTCTGGACAGAAAAAGCTTAAAATGTTGTGCGAGTTTAGCAAAAAATTCTTATTTTTCCCTTCAAAAAGAGTAAACTTTTAAAACTTTTCTTGTTTCTACAAAATGAAAAGAATTAAAGCTTTAAAGGACGTTTTCATCTAAAAAGCAAAAAATTCTTCAACTTCTGGGGGGCTCCGTCCCCCAGACCCCCCGCATTGTATCCGGTTGTTCTCGTCATTGTTAATGCTCAAAGACCTGATACATACATAGACACCAGATATTTGTATTATATGAGTACGTAAGTTAGAATATATATTCGCGGGACAATGCAAAATATGAGGCAACACGCGCCAACAAGGTAAAAATTCAAAAAAAATTACGAATATAGCCTAAAATCAAAACAAAACTGTATTTCTGCAAAACTTTATTTTTGACGTTGGACAAATAAAAATGACGCTCAGAAAATAAAAATGACGAAAATTTGATGAAATCCGATTTTGAAAAAAAAACGCTGCTGGGAGCTCCGTTCGCTCTCCAGACAGCTGGGCGTCGGAATAGATAAAAGGCCCAGAAAAGGAGAAAAGACAACCAAGAAGGGGAGTTTAAAACTCCCTTTAAAATGGAACAAAACTAAAACTTATACGTAAGAATTAGTTAGGGCATTTTGTAATTAATTTATACTTTTTTATGTTTCAGGTTTTGACGAAGAAAGAAACTTTAAAGTGATTTGAAATTAGCTGTAATCGTATGTAATAATTATGACTTCTTGTTGTTTTAGAAGACGATTCACTGATTATTGTTGTTTGTAATTACTGATGTAGTAATTATGCGTCGGGGGTGAAGAGGGGAGTCTCTATAACGACCCACTGCTCTGTAAGCAAGGTTTCTGGTTCGAATCCGCAGAGACTGACACTTCTTTGACATTTCCGCAGGTTCTACGTTTCTTTTCCTTTTCTGTTCCGCAAGAGCGAGGAAGGCGCTATTGGCCATACGGGTGGGGTGGGAGGCCTCTAGAGGAGGCCCTCCCGTACATAGGAAGGTCAAGGTTCGATTCTAAACTTCTAAGAGTGAGTTAGCATGGTTTTCTATACGATTCTTAACCCTTGTTTTGAGCACGTTGAAAACAGGGAGTTTCGGGCTGTTCAAAGGCCTCTACAACGGCCCAGAGAACAGATCACGACCCAGACAGTTGTACCCCTGATTAATGAACGTAAGACCGGTTTCAGGGCAATTCTGGCTTGGCAGACACTAATATACAGTTTCCACGGCAATTTATTAACAATCAGTTATTTACATCAATTACCTGGCATTATGAGCGGGATATAAGGCAAACTGGGCCAGAGATCGTTCAGCAATCACATACAGGGTTCACTTTTGCTCTAATCTCAACCTTGAACCTTGATTTGGCGTTTTTAACCAAATTTGGCCCTTTTCTTCTTCTGGATTTGTCTTTAAACTTGGCCTTAATTTTCCGTTCCCTATCTACTCGTGAGGCTGCTTAAGTACAAAACACGTTTTATTGAACAAATTCCACAATTATGACAATAATGAAAAACATTTTCATTACACATACCTAGCTTGATTTGTTCATGCTAGTGTAAGAGTGTCACACTCTTACTATTATACACTCTTGGTGTAATGGGTAGAGATAGGGACTTAAACCGCCAGGCTCAAACACCACTACTTGGGACTGGCGCAACGAACGCTAACCGTCGACTGCGGGTGGAGATATTTAGTCCAGACGGCTCACACACGCTGACAAACCTCGCCATGGGAGAGTGGGCTAAAATTTGGGGGACGCCAACAGGGCCCCAGGTCGAGATTTGGGGAACACACAAAATTAGACTCAGTTATCAATAAACCCCGGGCTATCTCAGAGTTCTACCTAGCTACCTAAGTGATCAAAGTCTAGATAAATATAAGTTAAATAAATTAATTAAATAAAAAGGGAGACAACTGGGCACTTTAATGGGCAAGCCAAGCAAGTTACAACAGAGAATCCCACCTGGGCTACCTAGGACGGGGCAAGTTACAAACAAGCGGGGTACCTGACTGTACAATAATAATAATAATAATAAAAGTTAAAGGAGGGGAATAACAAATAAATGGGGGAGTACCAGCAATAATTGGGGAGGGGAAGTGAAAGCTAATAAAATTGGGGAAGGAGAATTAGCTAACCAAGTTAGACCCAGGGGGACGGGGACAACTCCGCAGTGAAAGAGGGGGAGGAGGAAGAAGGGTGAGTTAGGAGTTAGATACAATCAAGAAGGCAAATAGTTATAAATTAGATTGAGGATTAAGATGGGTGAGCTCAAGGAAATTTTGAAGAAAAAAGGAAAAACAAAAGAACTTACTGACACTCCTGGAGAAAGCGAAAGGTGTAGCCCCCAAACTTAGGACCGACTACACGCGACCAAAGAAAACTCCCAACTGATTGAAAGGTCGCTTGGTTATGAAAGAAAAAGATTGTGATGCGTTGGGAACGGGAGGGTCTATCTGCGATAAGCCAACAACAATTAGAATAATTGAAATGTTAAGCTTACGCTATAAAACAGGAAATGAAAGGTTTTGGATGATTTTCGGAGCATTTCAAGATTTCAAGATAGGCTATTAAAATCCTATATAGCTCATACCGGTAAGCCCACACTGAGGGTGGATGTTTTCCCGCATATTCGGGTGGGTTTTTTCCCACTTTACTGTACGTATTGTACTTTACTGTACGTACATGAACGCATGTGGCTTCGTCAAATAACCTCACTCAAATTCTCTACGATGATATCAATATCATATCATATCAATATGTATACTTTATCCCATGTTCATAATTTTACTAGCTGTTGTTTGTTATCTCCATTCAACTGCAGTTAGCACTAGCAATCTTGCTAATATCAGACTACGAAGCCAATGGAACGTCAGCACAAAATTCGCGAAAGCTTGAAATTCCTGGATATTGACGTCTATCAGCAATCGGAATAGAGAAATAGGCGAAAAACAGTGGGAAATGCATTGAGGATGTAAGGTTTTCATTGCGAAGCCATTAGAAACAATTTAGAAAACATTAGAAATAAATTAGAAAATAACAGAAAACAATTAGAAAACAATTAGAAATATTATCACTTTTACGAGAAAACAATTAGAAATAAATAAGAAAACAATGAGAAATTAATTAGAAATTAATTAGAAAACAATGAGAAAGTGGACACTGATTTTGGAGAAAACAATTAGAAAAAATATAGAAAACAATTAGAAAACAATTAGAAAATAATTAGAAATTAATTGGAAAACAATCAGAAAACATTGCAGAAATAAATGAGAAAATAATGAGAAATCAATTGACATATTTTTCTAATTGTTTTCTAGAAATGGGTTTCGTGTGGGCGAAGTCGTCCACAAGGGGTCGCAAAATCGCTCCCACAAGGGGTAAGAAAATTGGCCACAAGGGGTAAGAAAATTGCCCAAAAAATAGGTTTTACGACTACAATTTCCAAAAAATTTCCGGCTACGCCGGAATTTTCCACTTAAAATCACTATTTTTTGCGAAAAAAGGTCCGAAAAACGCGTTTTTGCTAAAAAATAGCTGTTTTTTGTTAAATGGGAAAAATCGCTTAAAAATCGCCTTCAAAAGTACCCCTAAGAAAAATCTCTCTCACAAGGGGTACCCAAATTTGCTTCCACAACTAAGGGTCAGTGAAATTTGGCCTCCCGCATAGGTGTAAGGTGGGGGGGGTTGGGGGGGGGGGGTCACACGAAGCCCATTTCTAGAAAACAATTAGAAAAATATGTCAATTGTTTTCTCATTTATTTCTGTATTGTTTTCTGATTGTTTTCCAATTAATTTCTAATTATTTTCTAATTGTTTTCTATATTTTTTCTAATTGTTTTCTGCAAAACCAGTGTCCACTTTCTAATTGTTTTCTAATTAATTTCTAATTAATTTCTCATTATTTCTTATTTATTTCTAATTGTTTTCTTGCAAAAGTGATAATATTTCTAATTGTTTTCTAATTGATTTCTATTATTTTCTAATTTATTTCTAATGTTTTCTAAATTATTTCTAATGGTTTCCAAATGAAAAGCTTACACCACCAAATTAATTTTCTGGTGATTTTCTATCCGATTTCCTTATTCGTCCTGCTGTCGTCAATATCCAAACCCCTCATTTTGGCGGGCTGCCCCCAACTCGTCCCATTACTCTCCATGGGTTTCTCCCCACCCCACTCATATTAAGATGCTCGGAATAGTAAATTTTTAAGGATTTTTGGTTTAAAAGTTTTAAAATTTCTGCTTCATCGGAAGTTTTTTCCATAATGGTCTATATAATTTGGCGCTAAACTGACTGTTTTTAGAATGTTAGCGAGCACGTTTTAGCTTAGTTATATATACGTAGCTCTTTAAAAACTTATATACAACTCTTCGCGAAGTTTGCGAACGACAGGTAGCAATTTTCGCCAAAGTTGGCGAATTTCGCGCAGACATTTCACGAAAAAATTGAATTGACGCGATATTCATGGGAGGCCAGCATAGCTGAACTTTAGCAAAGTCAAGCTTTTTGTGAAAAATCCGCGAAGTTCGCCAAATCAAACGAAAAACCCTATGTATATATATATATATATACGTACCTTTCGCGAAGTTCGCGAAAAGGGTATTTAAAGAACAGAATAGTTTTTAGACGATGTTAGATAGGTGTAGTCATACATGAATTTCGGTAAAGTGCAACTTACTACCCAAACATATTGCATGAAACGGGAAGTGAGTTCTTGAATAAGGAAAATATTGAAAGAATCAAGATAAAACAATAGCAGAAACAGAAACCGTAAAATACAAATTGTAATCTGAGTTAAGAATTTTAGTATAAAAAATAGTCTAAACGCAGTGTAGAATTGGTGAGTATTCTGAAAACTGGGATTGACACTTGAATCACAATAAATGATCAATTAAAAGTGTGAATTCATTTAAGTACTCACAAATTAACTGAAGTAATGAATCTTTCGGCCCCAATCCCGATCCAGTAATTTATATATAATTATGCACATATATAGGTCATGGAACTGAAATTTGGAGTAGAAGATTGCCCAGCAAAGATGGGATGCGTTACTAGCGTAAATATATACAGGGGTTGGGGCTCCTCTCGAAGTTTGACCATTAGAAAATTTTGGGAAAAGAAAACCTTGAGACCGCGCGAATAGCAGTGGATCGTTGAAATTTAATATAAAGAACCAACCTGGGGTTTCTTTAGTGAGGGGCGCCCCCCACTCGACCGCTCCCCCCACTTTTTGGGCTTCCCCGCACTCACTATATATAAGGTGCCCAGAAAATGCCAAATTGTAAGGATTTTTTTGTCAAATATTTTTCAGGCTGCGCCGAAATTTTTTGGTCAAAAATCGTCTATTTAAGTACTAAAACTTTGAGCACTTTTTAGCTTATTTCTAGCAGTATATATATATACGTAGAAAACACGCAATATTGTACCGTATTTTAGTCCATCTTATTCCTCCCACTTCAGGTCTTCCCATTCTTTGACCTAGGGAAAATCCAGCCAGTAGTAGTCTAATTTTCGAATTCAACGGAAATGAACGCATATATATATTTAACTTTTAAAAAATTTTGTACACGCGGAAATTTGTCCGCACACTTATCTAAATTTGTTCCTATCAGCATTATTCCAACCATCGTCCGATTGACTGCTTTAAATGGTTAATATACATTTGGTTAATTTAGTTAATATACATATACCTATATATAGTTACTATACAGTTAATATACATACATACAGTTAATATACATATATATTAAGTTAATAGACATTTGGATTACACGTTTTGTTTACATAAGGCTAGTTTAAGGTGCTGGTATCCTTTTGTGCAGTGCTTTTGTGGTGATTTTTCGAAACGCTATAACTTTCGCAATTTTGGGAGTTGGAAAGAGCTTTATACATCGTTTGAAAGCTTATTATCTGCACATTAACAAGAGCTTACGAAACTAGCGAAATTGGCAAAAAATAGCAAAAAATTTCCGACATGCTGACACCTGGCAGACTGAATATAGACCAAATATTTTTGAACATCGATTTCTCAAAACTGTAGGATCGGCCAAAATTTCTTCTTGCGCCATGATATGAAGGACATGTGGGCCGAGGGACATTTTTTTGGATTTGGCTCAACAAGTCTCAGTACTCCAGAAAATCCGGCAAATGCGCGATGACACGAAATTCCGCAACTTTCTATTCAGTTTTCTCACAACTGGAGATGTTTTAGCTCAAACCAAGAAAAATGTCCCTCCGCAATAGGGCGAATTTTCATTCAGCCAAAAATCACGCGATTCTATTGGGTAGTTTTTGAGAAATCAATGTTCAAAACAAAATATATAATCCCAATTTTGCCAAAATGGTTTTTCGGCGAATTCTGTAGCTTAAAGCAACGAACCCCAGCGAATAGGTATTGATAAAATGCGCAATTGGACGGAGTATCGATTAAGTATAAATAAGCCGAAATTGTCTGTAAGATTTGGCAGTAATTTTGAAAAAACTGATTTCTTCAAAAACGGCCTTTTTTGACCCCAAAAATCGTTTTTGGCTTATACTGCCTTAACCACAAGAGGTAGCGCAAAAGTTGTAAAAGCAAAAATGTTCATTTTGGTGCCCTCTTTCCAGCTATAACAACCAATCCGGTGTAGCGACTATTTTCTGAGAGAATAAGGGCAAAAACCAAAACTTTCTTATCTTTACACCTAACAATCCGGGACTGGTCCCAGAATGTTAAAGAGCACGAAAATAATGCATTTGGTAAATTCCATCCACTTTCGTAAAGAATTGAAGCTTGTAGGGTCGAATTTACACAAAGCGATACCAGCACCTTAACACACAGATTTGTAATGACAATGTCACTGACATCAAATCACTTTTGTTAGTGAACCGGCAATTTATTTTGGCGCGTAGTGTACGTATATAGCCTAGCTTTTTGTTTTGAGCCACAAACTGCGAAATTATGAAAATTTTTTTCTGAAATACGAAACAAATTTGGTCTGTTGCGCCACAGTATGCAGAAATTTTTGAGGCAAGATAAGCTGGGAAAAATTTTATCTTGAGACAAAATCTTTAAAAACCGCCTACTTGGTCCTAACTACTAACGGTGCAACGGATCGATCTATAACTTTTACTATGTGCAGGCTCCTGAGAGTGCGGCTCTGAGCAATGTCTATTTTTACACTTACTCTAATTTTATACGTTGGCATCGATTAAGTTGCGTACACAACATCGTTCCCAAGGCGTCAATATGAGCCCGAGAAAGGGAGCTGCTCATATTAAACTTTTAAATCTTGTCCTTTACCTAAGTAAATGCTGGCTCATATTATACATTTTAAATCTTGTCTTTTCCCGAATTGAATGCTGTCCTTCTGGCTCATATTGTATTTTTCATGCGACTGCAAGGAGCATTTTTCCTACTTGTATATATATACATAGTACATATACATGTATATATATACAGGGTATTTTTTAAGGATTTTTTCCGGGGGGGGAAGATTTTTTGCAAAAATGAACCAAAAAATGGTATTTTTTGGCGTATTTTGTATGGTGAAACACAAAGTTCTCAAAAATGCCAGGAAGGTAAAAACAGCCATTTTTTGCGAAAAAATCTCCGGCGAAGCCGGAAAATTTTTGAAAATTTGACCATTTTTGGAAAAAATGTAGACCTCATTAAGGGGGAAGACCAAAATCCCAGGGGGGGCCCGCCCCCCCTGTAAAAAATACCCTGTATATATACGTATATTTGTAAAACTTTTTTAGCCCAACCCAGTCAAAAGTTACATCGGTCCACACTTTTGGCAAATTTTCGGATAGTTGGACCAAAAAGTAGGTGTCATTTTCGTAATGTCAAACAACGAACAGGAGTGAACCAAATGACTTGATCTTCGCAAACGAAGGTTAGAAAAAGTCGCGCTTTCTCCTGGTATGTTTTAGAGCTCACACCTCCAACTCGTGACACAGGAGGCGGGTAGGTTTTTCCCTCACAATGTACACAGATTTTTCACTCCAAGGCTATATGTACGTATATCCGTATCATATACACGTCGTACCTATATACGCTCTGCACATAGTAAAAGTTATAGATCGATCCGTTGCACCGTTAGTAGTTAGGCAAGTAGGCGGTTTTTAAAGATTTTGTCTCAAGATAAAATTTTTCCCAGCTTATCTTGCCTCAAAAATTTCTGCATACTGTGGCGCAACAGACCAAATTTGTTTCGTATTTCAGAAAAAAATTTTCATAATTTCGCAGTTTGTGGCTCAAAACAAAAAGCTAGGCTATATACGTACACTACGCGCCAAAATAAATTGCCGGTTCACTAACAAAAGTGATTTGATGTCAGTGACATTGTCATTACAAATCTGTGTGTTAAGGTGCTGGTATCGCTTTGTGTAAATTCGACCCTACAAGCTTCAATTCTTTACGAAAGTGGATGGAATTTACCAAATGCATTATTTTCGTGCTCTTTAACATTCTGGGACCAGTCCCGGATTGTTAGGTGTAAAGATAAGAAAGTTTTGGTTTTTGCCCTTATTCTCTCAGAAAATAGTCGCTACACCGGATTGGTTGTTATAGCTGGAAAGAGGGCACCAAAATGAACATTTTTGCTTTTACAACTTTTGCGCTACCTCTTGTGGTTAAGGCAGTATAAGCCAAAAACGATTTTTGGGGTCAAAAAAGGCCGTTTTTGAAGAAATCAGTTTTTTTCAAAATTACTGCCAAATCTTACAGACAATTTCGGCTTATTTATACTTAATCGATACTCCGTCCAATTGCGCATTTTATCAATACCTATTCGCTGGAGTTCGTTGCTTTAAGCTAGAGAATTCGCCGAAAAACCATTTTGGCAAAATTGGGATTATTTTGTTTTGAACATTGATTTCTCAAAAACTACCCAATAGAATCGCGTGATTTTTGGCTGAATGAAAATTCGCCCTATTGCGGAGGGACATTTTTCTTGGTTTGAGCTAAAACATCTCCAGTTGTGAGAAAACTGAATAGAAAGTTGCGGAATTTCGTGTCATCGCGCATTTGCCGGATTTTCTGGAGTACTGAGACTTGTTGAGCCAAATCCAAAAAAATGTCCATCGGCCCGCATGTCCTTCATATCATGGCGCAAGAAGAAATTTTGGCCGATCCTACAGTTTTGAGAAATCGATGTTCAAAAATATTTGGTCTATATTCAGTCTGCCAGGTGTCAGCATGTCGGAAATTTTTTGCTATTTTTTGCCAATTTCGCTAGTTTCGTAAGCTCTTGTTAATGTGCAGATAATAAGCTTTCAAACGATGTATAAAGCTCTTTCCAACTCCCAAAATTGCGAAAGTTATAGCGTTTCGAAAAATCACCACAAAAGCACTGCACAAAAGGATACCAGCACCTTAAACTAGCCTTATGTAAACAAAACGTGTAATCCAAATGTCTATTAACTTAATATATATGTATATTAACTGTATGTATGTATATTAACTGTATAGTAACAATATATAGGTATATGTATATTAACTAAATTAACCAAATGTATATTAACCATTTAAAGCAGTCAATCGGACGATGGTTGGAATAATGCTGATAGGAACAAATTTAGATAAGTGTGCGGACAAATTTCCGCGTGTACAAAATTTTTTAAAAGTTAAATATATATATGCGTTCATTTCCGTTGAATTCGAAAATTAGACTACTACTGGCTGGATTTTCCCTAGGTCAAAGAATGGGAAGACCTGAAGTGGGAGGAATAAGATGGACTAAAATACGGTACAATATTGCGTGTTTTCTACGTATATATATATACTGCTATAAATAAGCTAAAAAGTGCTCAAAGTTTTAGTACCTAAATAGACGATTTTTGACCAAAAAATTTCGGCGCAGCCTGAAAAATTTTTGACAAAAAATCCTTAAAATTTGGCATTTTCTGGGCACACCTTATAGTGAGTGGGGGGAAGCCCAAAAAGTGGGGGGAGCGGTCGACTGGGGGGCGCCCCTCACTAAAGAAAAACCCCAGGTTTGGTACTTTATATTAAATTTCAACGATCCACTGCTATTCGCGCGGTCTCAAGGTTTTCTTTTCCCAAAATTTTCCAATGGTCAAACTTCGAGAGGAGCCCCAACCCCTGTATATATTTACGCTAGTAACGCATCCCATCTTTGCTGGGCAATCTTCTACTCCAAATTTCAGTTCCATGACCTATATATGTGCATAATTATATATAAATTACTGGATCGGGATTGGGGCCGAAAGATTCATTACTTCAGTTAATTTGTGAGTACTTAAATGAATTCACACTTTTAATTGATCATTTATTGTGATTCAAGTGTCAATCCCAGTTTTCAGAATACTCACCAATTTATCAGTTAATTTGTGAGTACTTAAATGAATTCACACTTTTAATTGATCATTTATTGTGATTCAAGTGTCAATCCCAGTTTTCAGAATACTCACCAATTCTACACTGCGTTTAGACTATTTTTTATACTAAAATTCTTAACTCAGATTACAATTTGTATTTTACGGTTTCTGTTTCTGCTATTGTTTTATCTGGATTCTTTCAATATTTTCCTTATTCAAGAACTCACTTCCCGTTTCATGCAATATGTTTGGGTAGTAAGTTGCACTTTACCGAAATTCATGTATGACTACACCTATCTAACATCGTCTAAAAACTATTCTGTTCTTTAAATACCCTTTTCGCGAACTTCGCGAAAGGTACGTATATATATATATATACATAGGGTTTTTCGTTTGATTTGGCGAACTTCGCGGATTTTTCACAAAAAGCTTGACTTTGCTAAAGTTCAGCTATGCTGGCCTCCCATGAATATCGCGTCAATTCAATTTTTTCGTGAAATGTCTGCGCGAAATTCGCCAACTTTGGCGAAAATTGCTACCTGTCGCTCGCAAACTTCGCGAAGAGTTGTATATATATAAGTTTTTAAAGAGCTACGTATATATAACTAAGCTAAAACGTGCTCGCTAACATTCTAAAAACAGTCAGTTTAGCGCCAAATTATATAGACCATTATGGAAAAAAACTTCCGATGAAGCAGAAAAATTTAAAACTTTTAAACCAAAAATCCTTAAAAATTTACTATTCCGAGCATCTTAATATGAGTGGGGTGGGGAGAAACCCATGGAGAGTAATGGGACGAGTTGGGGGCAGCCCGCCAAAATGAGGGGTTTGGATATTGACGACAGCAGGACGAATAAGGAAATCGGATAGAAAATCACCAGAAAATTAATTTGGTGGTGTAAGCTTTTCATTTGGAAACCATTAGAAATAATTTAGAAAACATTAGAAATAAATTAGAAAATAATAGAAATAAATTAGAAAACAATTAGAAATATTATCACTTTTGCAAGAAAACAATTAGAAATAAATAAGAAAACAATGAGAAATTAATTAGAAATTAATTAGAAAACAATTAGAAAGTGGACACTGGTTTTGCAGAAAACAATTAGAAAAAATATAGAAAACAATTAGAAAATAATTAGAAATTAATTGGAAAACAATCAGAAAACAATACAGAAATAAATGAGAAAACAATTGACATATTTTTCTAATTGTTTTCTAGAAATGGGCTTCGTGTGAACTACTCCCCCCCAAAGCTGAGCTCAAACCCCCCTCCCCCCCTACCCGACCTCAACTACTCCCCCCCCAAAGCTGAGCTCAAACCCCCCTCCCCCCCTAAAATTGGGTCCAAACCAGGTAAAAAATGCAAAATTTTTTGAAAAAATTTTTTGCAATTTCTGGAAAATTTTGAAAAAAATTTGAAAAATGGCTATAAATCACATATAAAGGGCTAAAGATGGTTATTTACAGCAATTAAAAGGTAATATACGCAATTATAAACCACAATCTGGGCTAATTTAGGCATATTTTAGCACAAATTTGTCAATTTTCAAGCCCTATTTTCGCATACGAAAACTACTGAGAGAAGCTTTTGAGTATGTTTTATGTACTGTACATCGAAAAAGGAGCATTTTTAGCCAAAAAAACTTGGGTACAGTTTAGGGGGGGTCCCCCTCCCCCAAATTTCGGATTTGGGTGGGGTCCCCCGCCCCGAGCCAAATTTGGACCTTCTACTCCCCCCCCAACCCAAACAGGTGGTACACCTATGAACCAACCCCCCCCCCCAGAATTCGGACATCAGAAATTTCGGAAAATCGCCAAAAAATGCAAAATTTTCTGTAATTTAGCCCTTTTTTCATCAAAATAAGGCTTGTTTTTAACGTTTCAGGCGTTTTTGCACCGTTTTAAAGCGATTTTAGGTCAAAATTTTTGAAAAAATTTTCAAAAAATGACCATTTTTCGGCCAAATTTAGCTAACTTTATGGGTCCAATAATCGTTGGGGGGGAGTTGAGTTCGGGGGGGGGGGTGGTAGCCAAAGGTTGTGGGAGGGTAAGTCAAAAATTTGGGGGGGGGTTAAAGAAAGTTGGTCGAAAATTTTGGGGGAGTTACCCCCCAAGCCCCCCCCCCCCAAAGGAAACTATGATCAGTGGGAAACCAAAACGGGAATTGGATGCTTTTCAGAATTTTTCACTTCCGCGATTTATTCTAGAGCACTTTCAGAAGCTGCCGATTATCAATCTTGCATTGCTAATTTATATATATACGTTATGAAAGTAAAATAATATTTGTAAATGCTCGTATTGAAGCCGGTATATAGTCATAAAATAAACTGAAGGCGTTGAGTACAATTATATATATACTTACAAAACAGGAAACGAAACAAAATAGAAGACACTTTAAGAGACAGAAGTTGTGTCACAGAATTACGTACGTAATAAAACAGCACAGAAGTATAAGTGCGCCGCAGGCGAAATTTTTTAAAAATTTGTGAAATTTATTAAAATTATGCTAGATTTTCAGTCAAAATATGTGTAATGTTACGGATGAATGAACTCAAAAAGTTACGGAAAGCTCATAAGGCCATGAATCGCGATCGGAATTGGAACTGTTGTTGTTGTTGCCCTTTAAAATCTGTTGTTTAGAACTGCAGTGTATGAACGTCCAAGCAATTGTCGTACTTATTGTTTATTATGTGAGTACCAGAGTTGTCAGCCGGTTCAAATCACCCGAAAATTCACCAATAGTTTTAATTGGTTAAGTTATATCGGTTATAATGTTCAGTGCAAAAACACAAAAGAATAATCCAAATTAAGCAAAAAGAAATAGACCCGTGCTGAGATTCGAACTCAGGACCTCCAGATTCGGGGTCCGGTACTCAGCCAGTGAGCTACACGGGTTATGTTTAGAACGAGTTCAAGCCAGCCTATATGTGAAAGCAATTTGGCAACCCAGCACGTGTGCAATTGAGCTAATACACTGTATGTGCAAATTACGCATATGTGAAGGTAAACTTTAATCACGATTTTCTCACTAACAGCTGAACGGTTTAACCTGATTTAAAAAGCAAACTGTTCAGCTCGTCAAACTCTACAAAATGATGTAACTTTTGTACCAACTAATTAAGTATTATCTAATTAACACAGGAAGTGTTAAGCGTGCGCAATTGTTCAAATTGCGCACTGTTCAATAAAACTTTAATTAATAATTTCTCATTCACTGTTTAATATCGGTTGGTGCAGTAAGCACAAAAAATGCTCAGTTTTTCAAGCCCTACAAAATTAGATACCACTTGCGTTCATCAAAAATCCTCAAATTTATATATTAGTTTTGAACAAATTTAGAACATGCCCGAGTGAAAGGGTGGTAGTACGCGCGACTTCCACTCGCCTGGCTGCCGGGGTTGCCATTACCGGATCGAATAGCGGTTCGGGACGTCCCCTATGGGCTTTAGATAGGTAGGAATTTAGATATAGAAGTAGTTCGGTAAGTCGGTAGGTCGGTAAGTAGGGACTGCGTAGAATGGCTGCTGAGACAGTGAGTGAGTGAGTTTTTACATTTTTGGCAGACACTAGTTAAAATTAATTATATGCAAAAACTCACCCACAAAGCAGCACATTAGTTTTATCTTGTGCTCAAGCAGTTAATGTAAGTAGGAAATCTGTTTAGTTGTGGAATTCTAAGTCAAACAACCACCAGTATTAATTCTTAGCTAGCATTACGTAGGTTTCAGTAATCTAATATACGTAGGTAGATAGGTAGTAGTTAGGTTAACTGTAATAAATAGCAAGCATCTGACCATCTTCTAACATTAGGAATTCATCTAAAAACGCCAAATTTCGTTCATGCTTAAGGTGGTAGTACCACTACCGGGGTGGACTTTGAACACATACTGTGAACTAAATACTTAATCAATCGGCTTGAAATTTGGCACTTTTGTCCTTTATCATGTTTTGCATCAAATGCGCTTGCCTGCAAAGATGTGGGGGCTGGCTTCCTGTCTACACAAGAGGAAATGTATTAAAAGTTTTGAATTTAAATATCTCCTTCATTCCTTTATGGATTTGTTTGAAATTTTCCATGAAAGCTTTATTAGCTTATACGCTCAGGCCGTTTTTTTAGTTTTTCGGAAAAGTGCATTTTCTATTTTTTAGCTCATTTTGAAATATTGTAAATTTATATCTTGCCTACTAGCGCGTTTTTCCAAAAACAAAGAAAACGGCCTGAGCGTATGCAGATATAAAACATATCTGGAAAATTTGGTCAAGTTTGGTTGAAGCATTGACGAGAAACTCAAAAACAAAGAATTCGCAACGTTTCATTGTTTGCTTTGGTTTTTGGAATTTACAATGCTTTCAAGCAGCTGCAAAGTGTTTTCTGTTAAATAATACACATAAGTAACACAACGACAACCGTTAAAACACAATAGATTGAATTTTAGGATAAATTGTTCTTGCTTTGCATTGAGTGCGCAAACGGTCAACGTAATTCAGCTGTATCAGCTATAAATCAGCTATTCAGCTTCAACCGCTTGTAACTTTTGATAGAAACCACGTACAGAAGAGATATGCACATCATTTTAAAGCGCTTTTTGCGCTCTTTCACGTAGTTCAGTGAAAGTTAATATGCGAAGCTTAAATAAAATTTTGACCATTTGCGCATGCGCAAAGCCACGATGGTAGCTAGCCAACTATGCGCTCTCTGACTCCAAGATTTTGCGCAAAGATAGTTTGTCAACCAGTTTTGTTTTATCCAATGTTTTGTCAAGATTGCTTCATCCATGGAAAAATTACGTAGAAAATCCCGGTAGTGGTACTACCACCTTAAGATTAGCAGCGGGCCACAGGAAACAAGCTTGTTTCCCGTGGCAAATCAGTGAAGTTGGGCCAAAAACCAGGCCAGAAATACAAGTTTTGTTCCGTCACTTGGTCTTTTCAAGCGAACCTGTGAACTTCTGTCAGAATCCGTTTGTATTAATCTAAAACGAGCCAGACGGCCCGGTTTGTGCAAGGAAAGGAAAGAAAAAAAACAAGCGAGACTCTCAAATAGGGCACGAATAGCAAACTTTTACACGGGTTTGGGATTGTTTCGTCTAATTACAAGCTCTTCAAGACCTAGTGCGGGTCCCAAAACGAAAGCATCATGAATCGTTTTGTCCACGCAAAGAATTACATCAAGTTTAACCACAAATCAACAAGTTGTAACCTAAAATGGCCAAGAAGGCCCAGTTGGTGGCAAGAAGTTACCAGAAAGGGTTAATATTGTCAGAGGCAATAACCAACAATTTTGTGTCATTTTGTCATTTCACAATTTCAAATAGGGCCCAAAATGCACATTTTGGGCCAGGAAAGCAAAAGAACGAGTAATGGTTGCTGGGTTCGATTCCCGCACCGTGACCTTGTACTAATGGGTTTTAACCCATTTGACTCAGGTGCGGATCTGACTGCCCATCTGGATCGTTAGACGTTAGCGGCGATAGATAGTGAATTCCTGCTCAGTTTGTAATCTTTGGTATCTGTGGACCGGAAGTCGTCCTGTTTGTGAATCAGTCTTTGGTAGAATCTGTCAGTCAGTATAGTCAGAAGATACATTGATCAATCGGCTTTGCTAATTCAGTGATTGGAGAAGGAAGCACCTAGCGGCAATCAGAACCTGATCAAAGTTGGGATAGACCTAAAAATAGACTGTCTAAATTGGACCAGTTCTCTAAATTTGAATCTAACATTTCGAGCCAAAAGGCAGTTTGTCAACAATCTTATTGCATCCAATTCTCAGTCGGGGAATAGCCTCCCCGTCCCTTCCGCCTAAGGTTAATCCATTGCTGTCAGAGCCAGAAGAGAAGAGCCCGTGGAAGATTCATTGAACGTTAATTGTCATTGCATACTTGTTTTAAGTTGCATTAAGTAGGATTAGGTAAGGAAGGACTACCCAAACCCCCAACTGTTTTGACTTCCTCAAATTCTGTCTCACATAGCATCCCTGAACTGAGTGTCGGAGCGTAAGCGGTGACCGACTTTCGGGGGCTCACCCAAGACCGTCCCTAGGTTAATAATTAGTAACTTAGTCTATTGTGATACTAGTCTGACAGTCCTATTGTAAGGGGACGTATAAAGAGTAACAAAGCACGAGCATATAGGGTAACACACAGCATATAGGGAACTTGAGTTGAGGGATCGGTAGAAAGAGTTAGTAGAGTAGAAGGGTGTAAAAGGCGTTAAACAGTATCGACCTTGTCCCTACTCCCTATAGCCTAGTCAAAGTTTGTAATATTATTCCGGATCGGACTAATATTAATAGTAACCTAAAGGGAAAATATCTGGCAACTCTGGTACAGTAAGCTTGTACTGTATCCAATTATATTATATCTGAACCGTTGGTATTGTATTAATTATTACATTGAGCACGCCAATTGTACTAATTGTAATTGTAGTGTTTTCATTAAATTATCCGTTGTTAGTTACCGAGTCTTATTACAAGCAACAAAGGCGCGGTTGCCTTCACATACATTGCGTTTACCGTCAAGTCGCTTCTTATAAGCAAATAAAGGCGCGTTTGCCTTCACAGACGGTGCGTTTACCGTTCAGCATCTAATCACAGGAATCCAGGACGGACTCATCCCAAGTAAGTTCTTCGTGGAAATCTCTATCTCAAAGATCCAGTGAGGAACTCATCCAAATCCAGTGCTACTTACGGAAGCAAGTGCTGACCCCGCTTGCAGTTCAATTGGAAATCAGGAGCCTCAAACGAACTCACCGACGAAGACCCCTACCAAGGTTGGCTGTAGAGAATCTCTGATTCTGGAACACAACCTTTCAGAGATCTGGTGCTTAAGTCTGTTTCATTGCGAGCAGACGTGCTGACCTTCCGTGTAATTGGAAGACTAATCAAAAGTTTAAAGGTTTAGAGCAGATCGTGTCTTGGTTCTTGCTCACTTCATTACATATGCATATAAACAGCTGAAAAAATTTTTTAGGCAGGGGCCCGGAATGTCAAAGGAGGGTCAAATGTCAAATCGCAATCCCCGAGCCCCTCCCCTGGCTCCGCCACTGCCTATCCCAAAATCGGCCTTTCTTCGACCTCCCTCCCTAAAAATTTTCAAACCCCGTACCCACATTTTTAAAAGCTTTTAGCCAAAAATTGGAAATTTTTTAAAAAATGCAAAAAATTAGCGAAAAATTGCTTAAATTCGCTTAAGAAGATTAAAACAGCTGAAATAGAGAATTTTTCGGTTTTTGACCGAAAAACCGATTTTCGTCAATACACATACACCCCTCGAAAATTTTTCTTAATTCTCCTCCTCCCCCAATCGACTTTTCCCGGCCGGTCACAAACGCTCTTTTTCGCCAGACCATAGGTGTAACGGAGATTTGGGATGGGGAGGCTCTCCGCCCAATTTTTTCTGGGGGGGCCCTCTGTTGTAGACCCCCCAGGTCCCAACCCTCCCTCAAAAAGTGTTTCTATGTTTATATATTATGCCAAAAATCGCATTTTCAGCCGTATCTAACATTCATCATTCCAAAAACTTTGCTTACTTGCTTATCAGGAGGCCTGGTTAGGATCCTCCGCTGCTCTAGCGAGTGAATCAGTCATCGTTATCCATTGCTGTCTGTCGGCGGCGATGTCGGTCAAGATATTGTTCCAGTCTGATGGCCAGGAACGGTATATGCGGTGAAGGTTGAGTCCCGCGAAATCTTTCTGTACTGTTCTTTGCCAGGCAGTGCGGACTCCACCACGGGGCGTTTCCATTGCGGCAAAGGTTCTGCCATCAGCGTTCTTTTAGCGGGGAACGTAGGATGGCGCCGCAGGACATGACCTAAGTATCGGAGTCGACGTCTCAGTAGTTCTGATCTACAGAGCGAGGAAGGATTGATGCGCCTGGTGATATCACAATTCGAAATTCGATCTCGGTACCTGACTCCAAGCATTCATCGCCAGCAGAAAAATTCAAAGGCCTGCAGCCTGGAGATGTCATTAACCTTAGCAAGCCAGGTTTCGCAGGTATAAAGCAGGATAGGTCGAATCGCTGCAAAGTAGACTTTTACCTTGGTGCGCAAACTAACTTTTGGATTCTTCCACAGGCAGTTCTGTAGATTGCAGATTATAGAAGGCGTTTTCCGCCTTAGCGATCCTGGATCTGATTACTTGTGAAGGGCTACCGTCAGCAGCGACAAGGCAACCCAGGTAACAGAACTGGTCATCACATTCCAAGGGTTGTCCCCGTAGGAGGAGGCGCCAGATCTGTAAAACATGACCGGACTACCTATGTCTTTTCAGCGCTGATGAGCAGCCCGACCGAAGAAGCACAGCTGTCCAGTCTGTCGATTATCAGATTCAGATCAGCGCTAGTTTCAGCTAACAGAGCGATGTCGTCAGCATAGTCCAGATCTGTCAGGAGTTCCCCAGCATCAATTCTTATTCCTGGAGATCCTTCAAGGGCCTTGCGGAGGACCACATCCAGCACGATGTTATATAATAAAGGTGACAGCAAGGCGCCTTGTTTCACACCGGTATTCACAGGCAAAACAATCAGTCAGGTTTGTGCCAACGTGGACAGCGCTAAGGCTCTGGTCGTACATGCGCCTTATTAATGATACAGTCTTGTCCGGCAATTCGCAGTACGACAAGATTTCGTACATAAGTGGGCGGTCAATGGAATCGAAGGCTGCTCTGAAGTCCACAAAGGCGACGACTAGCGGTTGTCTATATTCGTGCCTAGTCTCCATAATTTGGCACAAGGCAAAGATTTGATCCACTGTGCTGCGGCCCGGTCTGAATCCTCCTTGGTTCTCACGGTGACAGAAGTCTACCGCGCTACGAATTCGATCTAAGATTACGACCTCGACGATCTTATATGCAACATCTAAAAGTGAGATACCCCTGTAATTCTTGCATTCTGTTTTACTACCTTTCTTGAAGAGTGGCACCAAAACAGATTTCTTCTAGTCAGATGGTATTTCTTCAGTCTGCCAGATCTTTTGAACGAGGCAGATCAGCTGATTCCAAAGTGCTGCCCTCCGGCTTTTAGTATACTGGCATTTATGCCATCCTCACCGGGAGCACTTGAAGATTTCATGGATCTTATAGCCTTTGTGCTCTTTCACGCGGCAGAGCCAAATTTAAAATATAAAGCTTAAGGTGCTGGTATCCTTTTGTGCAGTGCTTTTGTCGTGACTTTTCGAAACGCTATAACTTTCGCAATTTTGGGAGTTGGAAATAGCTTTATACATCGTTTTAAAGCTTATAATCTGTACATTAACAAGAGCTTAAGAAACTAGCAAAATTGGCAAAAAATAGCAAAAAATTGCCGACATGCTGACATCTGACAGACTGAATATAGACCAAAAATTTTTGAACATCGATTTCTCAAAACTGTAGAATCGGCCAAAATTTCTTCTTGTGCCATGATATGAAGGACATGTAGGCCGAGGAACATTTTTTGGATTTAGCTCAGCAAGTCTCAATACTCCAGAAAGTCCGGCAAATGCGCGATGACACGAAATTTCGCAACTTTCTATCCAGTTTTCTCACAACTGGAGCTGTTTTAGCTCAAACCAAGAAAAATATCCTTCCGCGATAGGGCGAATTTTTATTCAACCAAAAATAACGCGAATCCATTGGGTAATTTTTGAGAAATCAATGTTCAAAACAAAATAATCGCAGTTTTGCCAAAATGGTTTTTCGGCGAATTCTCCAGCTTAAGGCAACGAACTCCAGCGAATAGGTATTGATAAAATGCGCAATTGGACGGTGTATCGATTGAGTATAAGTCAGCCCAAATTGTCTGTAAGATTTGGCAGTAATTTTGAAAAAACCGATTTCTTCAAAAATGGCCATTTTTTGACCCCAAAAGTAGTTTTTGGCTTGTACTGCCTTAACCACTAGAGGTAGCTCAAAAGTTGTAAAAGGAAAAATGTTCATTTTGGTGCCCTCTCTCCAGCCATAACAACCAATCCGGTGTAGCCACTATGTACTGAGAGAATAAGGGCGAAAATCAAAACTTTCTTATCTTTGCTCCTAAAAATCTGGGACTGGTCCCACAATGTTAAAGAGCACGAAAATAATTTATTTGGAAAGTTTCATCCACTTTCATGAAGAATTGAAGCTTGTAGGGTCGAATTTACACAAAGCGATACCAGCACCTTAAATAAGATTTGATTTTGCGCGTGGGCAAAGCCATGATGATAGCCAGTCAATTATGCGCTCTCTGACACCAAAAGTATGTGCAAAGATAGCCTGCCAAACAAAATTGGTTCCTCTGATTTTTTTCAAGATTGCTTCAGCCATACCAAAGTTACGTAGAAAATCCCGATAGTGGTTTTACCTTGAGGGTCGCTTGCATTACTTATTACATTACGAATGGTTTTACTGAACTCATTTCTCAACCAGTCTGTTACACACCTTTTACACACATTTGTTACACTGTCTTTTGGCAGTTACACACCTTTTCTGAAAACTAGCAAATATTTTTGCAGAGCCAAAAAACTGTCCCTCCACTCAAATCGACTTTGAGCTACGCTCCCTCGTCCTAAGCACGACACCTCACTACTTTTTACGAACCCCACCCCACTTTCTTCGCCAGCACGCACACATATGATCGTTACTGTGAACTTATGTGAAAATGGGTCAGCCGGATATATATACCAGTTACAAGTGATGTAATTTGGAAGGGGATCATAAAAATTCTTTCATCAAAGGGCATGGAACAAGCAGAGAAAATTAGTATAGCAAGAAAACGAAGAATGAACTTTACAAAATAATGAAAAATTATACCTACAAACCACCGTCCTCCACTGTATTCTTGAACCACATGCCCCTGCCCGCCACAGTTCATAATATATATAAATCGAACGATTTTACAACGTACTTCATGTGGATTTACCACACGGTAAATCCGTTGGGAAAACGGAGTAAAAAAACTACAATGTGTTTACCACGTTGTAAATTCGTTGTAAAATCGGTGTGAGTTTCACGCTAAATTTACAATGCAATTACCACGTTGTATATTTATTGTAAAATCTGGTAAAATGTTTCAAACATTTTACAATGTGGTACATTCATGGTAATATCGTTGCAAGTTTTTTACAGTGAACGTTTAAATGCAGTAAAAACGTCATACTTTTGTTGTAAAATTCTAGCACGATTTCGCCGCATTAAAATTCCATTGGAAATTAATGAAATTTACAACTGACTTTTAGCAGATTCGCAATACTGGTCCTTCCTGTGTAATATCTATTCTAAAAAGTGGTCAAAAATCGAGTTTGAGTACCAAAATAGACGATTTATGACCAAAAAACCCGAAAAGTGGGGGAGCAAACGGCGTGTTAGGGGGGGGGGGTAGACTCCCTCACCAAAATCACAAATTTTGGCGACCCCCCCCACCCCCCCATAGGTGTACCGCATTGTTTAGGTTGGGGTGGAGGGGAGTAGAAGGCATAGGTGTAATTGGGGGGGGGGGGGGGTTTGTGACCCCCCCCCAGCCATTATTCTAACCCCCCCCCCAGAAATTTTTGGGGGCCCCCGGCCATAGGTGTACCACCTGTTTGGGTTGGGTGGGGGGGGGAATAGGAGGTCCAAATTTGGCTCGGGGGACCCCACCAAAATCCGAAATTTGGGGTAGGGGGACCCCCCCTAAACTGTACCCAAGTTTTTTAGCTAAAAATGCTCCTTTTTCGATGTACTGTTCATTAAACGTACTCAAAAGCTTCTGTCAATAGATTTCGATTTCGTATGCGAAAATAGGGCTTGAAAATTGACAAATTAGTGCTAAAATATGCCTAAATTAACCCAGATTGTGGTTTATAATTGCGTATATTACCTTTTAATTGCTATTAATAACCATCTTTAGCTCTTTATATGTGATTTACACCTAGGTTACTTTAGCATTACACATAACGATTCAGGAGTGTGCATAAATACAGGAATTTTGCACGATTTTTGCACATTTTTGCACACTAGGTTTCGATTTTTGCACAGCTGTATAGATCGAGAAATTGCTATTTGAAAATTTCAAAAATGTGTAATGCGTGCAGAACTTCTGCTAGGCAACGACGTGCATGATCTATCTTACAAAACTAAAGGGAGTTCTCAGGACGGTGTTTAAGCCACAGAAAGGGAACAGTAGGTATGTTAGAAAGTTTATAATATCATTTAAAACGTACATTTTTTCTAATTTCTAAGAAGCCCAAGCCCAAATTTGGACTGAATTGAAATGTAAGAATGTTTTACAAAATTGCAAAAAGGCTCCTTTGGAGGGAACAGAACATAGGTGAACGGGGGCACCATAGGTGTACCGGGGGGGGGGTATAGTTTCCGTGGTAATTTTTTTTGGGGGCTTCATGGGGGGGCCTGCCATCGGTGGGGGGCTTATCCAAAATAGTTGGGGCACATTTTTAGAAAATATGTTCGAATTTTGCTGACTTCTAGACTAAATATTGACCTTACTCTGGGCTCAGAAACATGTTGGCAATCAAGTTTTCGAGTTTAAAAACACTGTCTAATGTTAAAATTACTTAATCATTTAATGTTTTTCGGCATTAGCAATTGCCTGAAAATTTCAACCCTCCCCCAAAACAACGTTTTGGGGGGGACGTCCCCCCCACCCCAACTGGGGGGGGGGGTAGTCGCACCGAGGGCGCGAACATTTGCCAAAATTTGGGTATTTTTAAAGTAATTTTTGCAAAAATTTTCAAAAAAGTACAAATTTTTGGCCTAAAGTGTTTATTATTGAGAGAAATGCACGTTTTAAACTGTTGTTTAGACTTTCTGACTCAGTATTGACCTTGTTTTGGACTTAGAAACATGCTGGCAATCAAGTTTTCGAGTTTAAAGCCACTGCCTAATGTTGAAATTACTTCGTGGTTGAATGTTTTTTGACATTAGAAACGTCTGAAAATGCGATTTTTGGCATAAAAAGTTTTTGGGGAGGTTTGGGGGGTCGTGGTGGGGAGTTGGGGGCATAGGTGTAATTGGGGGGAGGTTTGAGCGGGGTACTCCCCCCCTAGCCATTTTTCCAAACCACCCCCAGAAATTTTTGGGGGCCCCCGACCCCACCCCAACTGGGGGGGGGGGGGTAGTCGCGCCTAAAATGCCCGAAAATCGGGTATTTTTAGGGTAAATTTTGCAAAATTTTCCAAAAATGTCCAAATGTTTGGCTTATAGTGTTCATTATTGCTTGCATGAAATACATGTTTCAACAGTTTTATTGACTTTCTGACTCAATATTGACCCTATTTTGGAGTTAGAAACCTGTTGGCAATCAAGTTTTCGAGTTTAAAGGCCCTGTCTATAAATATTAAAATTAGTTAATGGTTGGATGTTTTTTGGCATTAGCAATGGCTTGCAATGCGATTTTTGGCATAAAAATTGAAAACAATTTTTGGGGGAGGTTTGGGGGGGTTTGGGGGAGGTCTAAAAGGGGGCCCGCCCGCCCAAAAGTTGGGGGGAGGGGGCCTCCCCCAACCCAAATCCAAGTTACACCTATGGTTAGGGGTGTTACCCCCTCCAAAACGACAGGCATTGGCAAGATTTTGTCTACCCCCCCCCCCTCAAATTTGTATTATTGTTGTATCCTTATCCGCGGAAGTTTTTGTGTTTAGGTGTATAATGTACATATACGTACATATTTGTTGATTTTGATTTGCTATGCAGCATGATTTTCGAAGACTGCAACGTACGTGTGTAACACAGTGTTACATTTCTTTTCTGAATTTGCAGTCTAAGAAAGTCTGTTTTGCATGACAATTTATAATGGCTGGTTTACTTCATCTCCTCTGCAGTCTGCACTCTCAGTCTCCAACCCTGCCATGCAAGGACCTCTCTGAAGGGTATGTACTGAATTATTGTTTTTAGTGTATATTTAAACAACAAATATAAATTAATTAAACTTTTCTATATAGCTCATTTAAGCAATTATTTAGGAAGTAAAAGCAGGAATTTTGACAAAGTCAAAGATATTGCATGCGAGATATGAAAAATGCAGATAGAAGAAGAAGTATTTTAATACTCAAAAGCGCCGGCTTTACAATACTACGGCGAGTTACGTTACAATAACATTCTACAAGATCCGGCGTTCTTGCAGCACATGATTACGGCATAATACTGGTACAGAAACATTAGCAAAGTAAAGCAAACGTAATGAGTAGATATAGGGTGGGAGAGGACCTCCACCATTAAGAAAAGCATCTAGACATATTTTATCCAACTATACATACATAAATTTAGATACAGATGAAAAAGCTGCTTTCTCTTCAACATCACATGTACTGGGGTTTTTTTACAGGGGGGGCGCCCCCACTTTCTGGGTTCCCCCCACTCGACCTCCCCCCCACTTTTTTGGGCTTCCCCCCCCACTCACCCTAACATGCCCAGAAATTTGGTCGAAAATCGTCTATTTTGGTGCCAAAACGTAATTTTTGTGCACTTTTATGCTTGGTTATAGCAGTATATGTAGAAAACAGGCATTTTATACTGTATTTTTGGCATTTTTAGCTCATTTTATCCCCCCACTTTTGGACCTCCCCCCCCCAATACTGGGGGGGGGGCGTCCCCCTCCCACTTATTTTTGCCTAAAAAAACCCCAGATGTATATAATTTTGTCTCAAACAGATCAGCTCTCACAGTCAGACACCCAAAAGTTTTGGGCAACAAAGTCACAGATTTCAGGCAGCGAAGCGATTACGTATATAATAACTAAACTACACTGCAAAAGCTAATCACATCACACAAAAACCATACATACCCAATAAAGCAAAGATCAGCTGACAGAAATCGGTCGGGATCAGGACCAGGTTATTATATGGAGAATCCATTATAAATAATAATAACTACATGCAATAGAATCTTTCTAAAGCTGCACCAATTTAGAAACAAGCAGTAGAAAATTGCAGCTTTAGAAAGTAACACTGCATGATACGAATATGAACGTTTTCACTTCCGGATAGTTGTACGTACATACTGTATATATATATACTGTTAGAATTAAAACCTAAACAAAAATATACCAAATTTTCATATAAAAGCTCAAATAGGCAGGTAACGTCGTAGGTAGGTTTTTCGACCCCCCCCCCGCTCGCCAGCCAACCTACGCATACAAGATTCACAAATTTTAAAGATTACAAGATTACAAGATTACGTTTACAAGATTCACAAAGTTTTAACAAAACTAAATTCAAATTCTAGAATTTTATGGGGCTTGGGCATTTTATACGTATGGGGCGTTGACATTTACACAATATGAGGAATGCCCTCCCTACATGCACAAAACATTGCCGAAAATCCCCAGATATTTTCTAAAAATATGCCACCATTTTGGGTGAGCCCCCATCAATGGCAGGCCCCCCATGAAACCCCCCATAAAAAATTGCCAAGGAAACTATGCCCACCCAAACTATGTTTCTGAGCCCAGAGTAAGGTCAATATTGATTAGAAGTCCATAAAACCGTTATAAACGTGTATTTCTCGCGATAATAAACACTTTAAGCCAAGAATTTGGACTTTTTTGAAAAATGTCGCAAAATTTACCCTAAAAATACCCAATAATTGGCCAATTTTCGCTCCAACGGCGCAACTGCCCCCCCCCCCAAATTTCTGGGGGGGGGTAGGAAAAATGATTGTGGGGGTTAACCCCCCCCCCTCAATTAAACCTGTGCCCCTACCTAACCATGGGTGTATACAAACAAACCCAGCAAAATTCGAACATATTTTCTAAAAATGTGCACCAACTATTTTGGATAAGCCCCCCCCACCAATGGCAGGCCCCCCATGAAGCCCCCATAAAAACTTACCACGGAAACTATGCCCCCCCGGTACACCTATGGTGCCCCCGTTCACCATGTTCTGTTCCCTCCAAAGAAGCCTTTTTGCAATTTTGTAAAACATTCTTACATTTCAATTCAGTCCAAATTTGGGCTTGGGCTTCTTAGAAATTAGAAAAAATGTACGTTTTAAATGATATTATAAACTTTCTAACATACCTACTGTTCCCTTTCTGTGGCTTAAACACCGTCCCGAGAACTCCCTTTAGTTTTGTAAGATAGATCATGCACGTCGTGTCCCAGCAGAAGTTCTGCACGCATTACACATTTTTGAAATTTTCAAATAGCAATTTCTCGATCTACACAGCTGTGCAAAAATCGAAACCTAGTGTGCAAAAATGTGCAAAAATCGTGCAAAATTCCTGTATTTATGCACACTCCTGAATCGTTATGTGTAATGCTAAAGTAACCTAGGTGTGATTTACTGATTTATAGCCATTATTTCGAATTTTTTTCAAAAATTTTCAGAATTTGCTAAAAATTTTTCTAAAAATTTTGCATTTTTTATTTGGTTTGGACCCAATTTTAGGGGGGAGGGGGGTTTGAGCTCGGCTTGGGGGGGAGTAGTTGAGGTCGGGTAGGGGGGGCGGGGGGTCTGGCCTCTCCGTGGGGGGGTCTCACAAGGGGGCAAACTGTAGCCTGGTTCACCTATGCCCCCGGCCCCCCTCCCAACTGGGGGGGGACGGGGAAGTCGCGCCAGCGGCGCGAAAACTGGCCAAAAATTGGGCATTTTTAGGGCAAATTTTGCAAATTTTTTCAAAAAAGTCCAAATTTTTGGCTTAACGTGTTTATTATCGCGAGAAATACACGTTCATAACGGTTTTATGGACTTCTAGACTCAACATTGACCCAGTGGCGGATCCAGGGACCCCCCCTTTGCGATTTGGGCCCCCTCCTTTGACATTCCGGCCCTCCCCTAGAAATTTTTTCAGCTGTTTATATGCATCTTTTGAGTGAAAATTAAGCATAATTTTAATAAATTCACAAATTTTTAAAAAATTTCGCCTGCGGCGCACTTATACTTCTGTGCTGCTTTATTACGTACAAGTTCTGTAACAGAAGTTCTGTCTCTTCAAGTGTATTCTATTTTGTTTCCTTTCCTTTTTTGTCAGTATATAATTGTACTCAACGCCTTCAGTTTATTTTATGACTGTATACCGGCTTATATACGGGCATTTACAAATTTTATTTTGCTTTCATAACGTATATATATCATATTGGTCGCGTAGCGACCCCTATAATATGAGTGCTTAAGGTCAAATGACAATGTAAAACAAGGCTGCGCAGGAGCTGCGCAGATTCCTGCGCAGATTATGCGCAGATTATGTGCGCAAAAAATTGTACGTGTCGAGTTTAGTATGTGTGCGAAGTTTCATCCCCGTACCACTTTCCGTTAAAAAGTTGCCCCAAAAATCGCTTACGAGAGTGATGTTTTTTCCGGTTTTCAGGTGCGCACCTGGTGAGGCTGGGCGATGAGACGCATGGGGCTAGAGCACTCATCTTTGGGTTATATACCATATGAGCTTCAGTCACTCTTAACGTAGTCGCACTAATCAGATTGAATTTATGTTTTCTAACAGTGTCTGTATGGAATATATATATATACTTATATATTCTTTTGTATGTATCACTATATATATAGTATGCAGTATTTGTAGATCTCAAGAAGGCATATGACAGTGTTGATCGTGAGACGCTGTGGAAAATCATGCCATTCTTTGGCATACAAGGCAAACTAAATAGACTCATTCAAGTCCTTCATAACAATACCGACTGCGCTGTAAAAATCTATGGGGAGCTCTCAGAATGGTTCCGAATACGTACTGGTGTTCGACAAGGATGTGTTCTGGCCCCATTCCTGTTTAATTGTTATATCGATGTCGCCGTAAAACGCCTCCTCCACCTTGCAAACATAGGCGCATTCATATGTTTCAAACGTGGTAGTCGGTTTTTTCCTGATGGTAAGAAGCGTAAGAGCGAAGAGTCTTTCATGGATACCATCACTGCCCTATTGTATGCTGATGATGCTGCCTTAATTGCAACAACTCCAGCTGACATCAACCGGATTGTAAGTTGTTTTGCTGAAGTATGTGGGACCTTGGGTCTAGAAATTAGCTGTCCGAAAACGAAGGCCGTCTGTTTTTCTGATGAACCTGATGACCTTGTCCTCCAGGTTGGCGGCGAAGACATCGAAACGGCTACAGAATTTAAGTACCTGGGCTGTGTTTTCTCGCAAGATGGACAGCTGAACGATGAAATCACTAATCGAATCAGGCTAGCAAGTGTCTCCTTCAGCAAACTTTCTAACATCTGGAATAATCACGACCTGCAATTACACGTTAAGCTCAGCTTGTTCAAACCTTCTGTGCTGGCAGTTCTCCTTTACGGCTGCGAGTCTTGGGCACCTCGAACAACAGACACTACGCGCCTAGAAGTATTCCAAAACAACTGCCTGCGACGAATTATGGGGGTGTCACTCAGAGACCATGTCCCGGTTGCGACACTGAGGGATGCGTGTGGTATTCCATCTATCAAGGACAGCCTAGTTAAATCGAGATTACGGTGGCTGGGTCATGTGTCTAGGCAAACTGACAACAGGATCCCTAAACGGATGCTGTTTGGATGGATTCCAGATGGCCCACGGGCTCTGGCAAGGCCAGGCAGACCAAGGAAGCAATGGTCCGATGTAGCCCTGGATGATGTACAGAAGCTGGGTTTACGGGATTGGTATCGGACTGCCCAAGACAGATCGTCTTGGAGAAGGATTGTCAATGGATCGGCGGCTTTCATGGACGGAAATCGTCTGGGCCAATAAGTCAAGTAAGTCAAAGTCACTATATATATGCTTCACTTTCCATCATATTTATTCATCACCGTTTACGTGTATGTTTTCTGCCTAACTTATGCCTTTGTTAATTTTATTCTTCTATATTTTTAATTTACTTCGTTTCATTTCTGTTGGCTATGGCTGCCAGTCGAACCAATAGTTCTTTATCTGACGGCACTGGAAGTTATAAGTTTGATACCACGGTCGCTTTTGGCAATGGTAAGAATCACTTACCTTGCTTCTCTTGTTTTTTCTCTGATTTGATGTCTCATAAGGGGGTTTTGTAGGCGTAATAACTAGAGATAGAAAAATTTTTGCCTATGAAAACCATATATATATATATATATTCTTGGAGTACGCAACAAAAATAAGCCGATAGGCTAGTTTTTATGCTTCCCGGGGGTAGAAAAAATTTTTGGCTGGGGTCCAAAGTCGGTCAAAACGCTAAAATGACCCAAAAAGTATGCTTAACATTAGCCGTAATAAGTCAGATTGCGCTATATATGGGGCTAAAATAATTACTTGGCGTAATGCTAGACATGTTGGGGTTGTAAAATCTTGAATTCGTTTTCCGATAAGTTGCACCATTTTTGGGTACTGGCCGGCCAAAGTTGGTGAATTTTGGGTCCGACTTTGAACTTAGTTTTTTCGCTTATTTTTCAAGATAGACTTCTCAAATCTTGCATATAAAGGTTTTCGGGGGCGGAGAATCCATTCCCGCCATCAGTTTTGCTGCGCGATTCACCCGATTTGCTGGGCTGGTTCCACTTGACCGTCTGAGGGGTCAGGTCGGAAACCGATTCCTGGAGGTCCATAGTAGGCTTTACTTGCCCTCTCCAAACTTTGTCTATAGGGGTTTTCTGGTACGCCCAGCTCACTCCCGGTGTCCGTTTTGCCGTCCGACCTACCCATCTTGCTGGGCTGGTTCCACTTTGCCTTCTGGAGGGTCCGGTCAGTACCGACTTCCGGGAACATCATATAGGACTGTACTTAGCCTCTCAAAACTTTGTCCATAGGGGTTTTCTGGTGCGCCCAGCTCATTCCCGGTGTCCGTTTTGCCGTCCGACCTACCCATCTTGCTGGGCTGGTTCCACTTTGCCGTCTGGAGGGCCCGGTCAGTATATACCGACTTCCGGGAACATCATATAGGACTGTACTTAGCCTTTCAAAACTTTGTCCATAGGGGTTTTCTGGTGCGCCCAGCTCATTCCCGGTGTCCGTTTTGCCGTCCGACCCACCCATCTTGCTGGGCTGGTTCCACTTTGCCGTCTGGACGGTCCGGTCAGTACCGATTTCCGGGAACATCATATAGGACTGTACTTAACTGTTCATAGGGGTTTTCTGGTGCACCCAGCTCATTCCCGGTGTCCGTTTTGCCGTCCGACCCACCCATTTTGCTGAGCTGGTTCCACTTTGCCGTTTGAAGGGTCAAACGGGTAGGGGGTCAAGTGGTCAAAAATAAAATTTTTCAAAAGTGGTCAAATTTGGTATCAAATGACAGCCCTAAGTGAGCTGAGCAACTTTCGTCATAGAAGCGTATGCTCAAAGTGGCTGTAGAGGGCTATGGTGGGGTGGGGTGGGGACTTAGGCGATTTTCGGTCAAAAATGAAATTTTTCAAAATTGGTCAAATTTGGTACCAAATGAAAGCCCTGAGCGAGCTGAGCAACTTTCGTCATAGAAGCGTATGCTCAAAGTGGCTGTAGAGGGCTGTGGTGGGGTGGGGTGGGGACTTAGGCGATTTTCGGTCAAAAATGAAATTTTTCAAAAGTGGTCAAATTTGGTATCAAATGAAAGCCCTAAGCGAGCTGAGCAACTTTTGTCATAGAACTGCATGCTCGAAAGCATGCATTTGCCTAGAAAGCAAATCCCCAGTCCAGCGCAAATCTCGGATGAAATCAGCAGCCCTATTTCGGGAAACAGACAAAGCTGTTTAAACTGCGCCGTTGGAATGAATGAATACTTACATACTTAATTTGGTTTTCTTATGGAGCTTATTTAAAGGCTTATGTAAGAGCTTATATTGACTAGCGCAAATCTCGGATGAAATCAGCAGCCCTATTTCGGGAAACAGACAAACCTGCTTAAACTGCGTCGTTGGAATGAATGAATACTTATAGCCATGGGGGGAAAAACCCACTTTTCGGATTTTGGCTGGAACTTTTTTGTTATAAGGGCTAGCTGAGAACTCTATATACCATCGTACTTGGCGTACTTAGAACTTTCTTTTAAGTCCATTTGCACTTCTCTAGGCTGTACCGTTAGGCCGGTATAATGCAAAAAGTAGCGGGGGAAAAAACCCAATGGGGGGGAAAACCCAAATGGGGGAAAATAAACCCACCCCTCACAGGTCCTAAAAATTGTCGTAGCGCGATTCTGACACTTCCTGTGTAAAATTCAACTCTTTTTTAGTTAGTATGAGTCAAAAAACCAGACCTAGGTAGCTTTTTTTGAGATCTCATGTGCCATTGAAAATGCAGCATCAAATGGGCAGGTTTCATAAAGTTTAACACATAAACATAGGGCAATTTTTGAAAAATGCTAAAAACGATGTAATTTGATAAAATTTATTATTCTAACGTGTAGAGAATGGTTTTTTACGTACAATTGGCTATTAAAAGTCACAATTAGACCTCTGCTGGGTCATCCAGCAGCGAAATTGCACTTTTAGTGTTTTATGCCTCTAGCTACCCAAGTATTCAAAATTGTCCAAATCTGACAGCATAGGGTGACGCAGCGTCCTCGATAATATCGTAGTACAGTCCCGAATTGTTTCCCAGTTGAGCTGGTAAAAAATTTTTCAAGAAAATTTGGGTGGGTTTTTCCCCCCCAAAGTGGGTTTTTCCCCGCCACGTTTGGCAATGTGCCAGTCTAACGGTGCATCGGATCGGTCTAATTTTTGCTGTGTGCAAAGAGGAAGACTTGCCATCATTGCAGATATTTGCAAAACTTTTCTAGCCCAACCCAGTCAAAAGTTACATCGGTCCAAACTTTTGCCAAATTTTTGGAAGGTTGGACCAAAAAGTAGGTATCATTTTCAAAATGTCATAAAATGAGCAAGAGTGAACCAAATGACCTGATCTTTGCACACATAGGTTAGAAAGAGTCGCGCTTTCTGCTGGTATGTTTTGGAGCTCCTAGCTCCAACCCGTGACCCAGGAGGCGGGTGGGTTTTCCCCCCCCCAAAAAGGGGGTGGGTTTATTTTCACCCCATGGCTATACATACTTAATTTGGTTTTCTTATGGAGCTTATATATTTAAAGGCTTATGTAAGAGCTTATGTAAAGGACTTGAAGACAAGATACCAATGGAGCATGTAAAAGAACTGAAGACAAGATAACAAAAATGCTCCTTCGTCGCATATAACGAGGCTCATATTGGCGTACCTAACATCAATCTGTACCAGAGTTTTTACCTTTCTATTAATCTGTACAGTACACATTATATATGTAAATACATACTGCAAAGTTACCTAATGGTCTCACCAGTGCCTATCACATGCACATGTCATGTGTTATTTATAATCCTGCTTGGTTAGTTTGCGTAAATATAATATTTATAAAAATACATTATTTAATAGGATTTAGGAAATAAGTCTGTTTCGAGTATATAACCTTTTTACTTAATGTTTAAAGTTTAATTGGCACTGCACTTGATTTTCTGAACAACCACGTATACAGCTTTTTTCAAGTTGGTTAAATTGCATAAAGTTTAAATACAGTTGATCATAAGTGCATGTAATGATCATAATTGTAATTTGTCGTCAAAGTACCATTATCATCGCAACGCCAATATGAGCCTCGTTATAGGGCAGGCTCATATGGTTCACGGTTGCAGCTTGTCTTCATTCTTTTACAACCCCACTCCACTCATATGTATTTTACAGGGTGGATCTTGTCTTCTGCTATTATACAACCTGCCTCCTGGGGACTCATATGTATTTTACATGCGACGAAGGAGCATTTTTGTTATCTTGTATATATATAAATGGGCAATGCAAGACTGATAATTGGCACTTGGCAGCTTCTGAAAGTGCTCTAGAATAAATCGTGGAAGTGAAAAATTCTGAAAAGCATCCAATTCCCGTTTTGGTTTTCTACTGATCGATTATATATATATATATATACAACTCAATAACTCATCTCATCTTAACTAATCTTTTTAAACATTTGTACTTACTTACTTGTACTTGTTCCATCTCCATTACTGCTGCAGCAATCTGATGGGCTCCGGATCCATACCAACTTGATTAACCATTGCCCTCCACTGGTTTCTGTCTTGAGCCATGGTTTTGACCACATCATCCCACCGGTACCCAGCGTTTCTATATGGGGTCATGTGGGCCCACAGGTCCTTTTCCACTACCTGCCGCCATGACGTTGCCGGCCGACCGGGTGGTTTCCGCCAGTGACCCGGGATGGAGGAGAAGAACACCTTTCCCGGTGCCCGTAAAGGATCCATCCGCCCTAAGTGGCCCAGCCACCGGAGGCGGCCGCGTTGGAGATAGGCTGATAGTCGTTTGCGATTGTGGCATATGTTGTAGAGATCCGTATTTCGAATATTGTCTCGCCGCCTAATTCTTAGTATGGTGCGTAGGCAGGCGCGTTCGAAAACCTCCAGTTTCTGAAGGTCCAATTTTCGCACTACCCACGATTCGCTGGCATATAGTAGCACAGGCACAACCATAGCATCGAATACGCGCAGCTTCGTTTTTACGGAGATCTGCCGCCGGGACCAAAGGCATCTGTATAGTTGACGAAAAACAGCACTAGCCTTGGCCAGTCTAGCATCAGTTTCAGAGCCCTGGTCACAGCCATTGGAGACAATGCTGCCCAGATAAGGAAAATTACGGACTCTTTCCACTGTTTCTTCGTTGACCGTCACGTTACCAGGGCCTACGGCAGATGTGACCGGAGGGACAACCTTGCATTTCCCAGCATTTAACAGAAAACCGACCAGTCGGCCATATCCATCGACCCGGTTGCACTGTTGCTGCAAACGATCTTCGGAGCTAGCTAGCAACACCAGATCATCTGCATATTCTAGATCAGCCAGCCACATATTTTCAGCCACCTCTACTCCGTCCCCATCTAGGACAGCCTGTTGCATCACCCACTCGATGGCCAGGAGGAACAGAAGAGGAGACAGAATATCTCCCTGTCGTACGCCGGTCGAGACTTTAAATTCATCCGTAAGCGAGCCATCGAGGCGTACTTGACAAACTGATGTTTCATACATGTCTTTCTTTAATTATTTCCACCAGGACGGAGGGGATGCCAGCGTGTGAGAGAAGAGTCCACAAGCAGCTGCGATCTATACTATCAAATGCTGCCTTGAAATCCAGAAAGGCAAGCCATGTGTCCTTTTTATGGATCTTCCTACGGTGCAACAGCTCTCGTAGAAGGAAAATTTGATCTACGGTGCCGCGTCCTTTCCGGAAGCCGGCTTGCTGATCCCTCATCCGACTGTCCAACTGCGACACAATTCTTCTCAGGATAATCAGCGACAGTATTTTCCCTGCAATTGGTAGCAAGGAGATGCCTCTATAGTAGGGATCGACCGGATATCCGGATCCGGATCCTGCCGGATATTGCAGATCCGGATCCGGATCCGGATCCGGCAGAAAAACCATCCGGATCCGGATCTTTTTTGCAGTTAACAAACCAAAGGAAATTTATTACTGAAACTAAAATATAAATGCCTGGAGTGCTCTAAATTAATTTCTAGAAGCGATTTTTCGTGCTAAGAGTGTGGCTTTTTACTGGGGGCTCCCGCCCCCAGACCCCCGTGTATGTTAATATTCAACTTAACTCGAATGAGTTGACTTTCATATTTTGTTAACTAATTTTTTACGCAAGTCATGCCAAATGAATTTCTACATATTTTCCATAATTATGTAATTTTTTATATATTAGTGTTAAATAGGTCTCCATGTGTAGTTATTTTAAGACATCTA
>JASAND010009217.1:0-19946 GCA_030248195.1 Trissonchulus latispiculum | reverse complement strand
TTACAGATCAAAGATATTTGAAAGAAAACAGTGTTCGTTTCAAGAAAGTTGCAACTTATATAGTGAAATTTATCAGGATATCTTTCAATTCTTTTGTAGAACTTTTCATTAGTTTTTCATAAGCGCTTGATCATTTCATAGAGTATTGTCTTTTTCTTTTCTAAGTCTCCGGGGCCTTTAGGTGACCTAGGAGGATTGTTAGTTTCGCTGGTCCGTAACCCATGTTTTTGGACCGTTGGGTGCTTACTTCCCCAGTTCCTGCCACGGGCCCCGAGGAGGAGGAGGAAGACATTATGTTGGGTTGGGGGTCAATGGGAAAGGGGCTCATTTCCAACGGTACCAGGTCCCGTTTTGGCTTGGCCTTTGAAGACTTTTGTTATCCGTCCAATTTTCCACGTTGATCGTGGGGTCTTTTCCTTCAAAAGCATAACTTCTCCCTCGATAGGTGGCCGCTGCACTTCGCCTTGCTTGGGCTTGGTATAGGCGTAATGTGTTTCTCTGAGTTCTTGTAGGTACTGAGTTTGCCATATTGCCCAAAATTGATTGAGCTTGTTTTGTATATACACCCAACTTTTCCCAAGATCCACGTTATACGAATCTGGCAGGTACTCCGGATCGTATGGATCGTCGTCAGTGTTAGCTGGTAGGTTTATAGCTGATGTTGGGGCAATGAAGTTTGATGGAGATATCTGTGCTCCATCTCCTGGGGATTGGGCTAACGGAAAGTAGTGGACGCGAGTTTAATGTTGCTTCTATACTGACTACAAGTGTTTGCAAGGTGTCGTCGTCACTGGTGCTCTTCCATATGGTTTTCCGGATGGCACGTTTCACCAATCCTACTAATCTCTCGTAGAATCCGCCAACCCAAGGCGATCTTTCCGGGATATTTTTCCATTCAATCTCTTTGTTGGCGCAGTATGACTGTAGTTGCGAGGCAATTTCTGTGTCTTCCTTTTTCCGGCCAGATAAATTTGAGGACGTCCGCTGCTTTCTTAAATTGAGTGGCGTTGTCGGTTAGTATCATTGTAGGATATCCCCGACGAGCGATGAATCTCTTGAAAGCATTTAAAGCGGCCTCGGTACCAGTCTCTGACCATCTCTAGATGTACCGTTTTGTGTTGAAGCAAGTAAACAGAGCAATCCATCTTTTTCGTATTCCTTGTTTCTATTATCGCGGAGTGTAAAGTGGCCCCAAATAGTCCAACCCAGTATAATCGAACGCCCTGGTCATTTGGAGCCGCTCCTGTGGCAGATTCCCCATTTTTGGAGATCGGAATGTGCCACCTTCGCATTTTCTGCAAATGAGGCATTGGCGAAGAATTTTCCTAACCTGTGAAAGCCCTTGAGAAATCCAGTATCGTTTTCGTACCTCTGTGAGAGTGTGTCGTGGGCCTGAGTGATGGCATAATTCATGGGCTTCCATAACTATCAGAGTTGTCAACTGATGATCCTTGGGCAGTAGTACAGGAAACCGAGCATCTGCTTGTATTCGGGCATTGCACAGCCTTCCCCCGCAACGGAGAAGCCCATCTTTGATGAAGAGGCTGAGTTGTCTTGCAGTCTGAGATGGCTTTCCTGCGCGAACACTTTGCGTCATAACTTTTGGTAGGTGTTGCTGTGCGGCCTTTAACCACATTGCTTTTACTTCCCTAATTTCTTGTGCTGTCAGATTAGCACTACTCGCTTCTTTTCTGATTTTCTTGATGAATTTTAGAGAGTAACAGGTGACTCGGAGCAGCTTGGAGAACGATGAGAATTTACTTACTTCGATGTCAAGGGGATAATTAGTTACTTTTTCAGCATCCATTTCTTGAAGAAGGATTGTGCTTCCGTTGCTGTTTTCCACATTGATGGGTATGTCAGCCACGACGTTGGGAGGCGTTTTTCCACGGTATGGCGAGAGGACTTTAGGAGGCCAGTGTGCCTCTCCCTTCAGTATCCAAGGAGGTCCCGTGAACCAGTGCTTACTGTATATAGTATTTAGAGACGCTCCTCTTGTGGCCAGATCGGCGGGATTCTGGCTGCCTTCCACGTGTCGGATTTGTGCATTGCTTCTTTTGATTTCTTCTACTCGCCGTTGAACGAAAGGATCGCAGGATTTCGGGTTTTGCACCCAATGGACTACTATTTGGGAATCTGTCCATAGGTGCTTGCCAGTTACGTGACTACGAAGTTGTTTCTCAACAAAATTTAGAGCTCTGACGCCGATGAGTGTTCCCAGTAGTTCTAGACGGGGAATTGTAGTAAGCGGTTTTAGAGGTGAGACACGAGCTTTGGCAAACATAAGATTGCATCTGGTTTGTTGGTTGGATTCTTGGTAGACATACACTGCTGCAGCATATGCGGCTTTACTAGCGTCGGTGAAGGCAAGAAGGCTGATTGGCTTTTTCGGATCGATGACAGCTTGTCGTTGTATTGTCACTTTCCCAATGCTGGCAAAATCTTCGCAAATGTTTGCCCAATCTTCCTTATGTTTTGATGGTATAGCTTGATCCCAATGGAACCCTTCTTGCCAAAGCGTTTGAACAAATATTCTCCCTTTTATTGTCAAAGGGCTCACTAGACCCAGCGGGTCATAGGCTTTTGCGATATGGTGTAGTACACTTCGTTTTGTGAAAGGTTGGCTCGGTGGGGGCAGAGGCTTGAGGCTTAGTGAATCACTTTCAGTGTTCCATACAAGACCAAGGACCTTGGTTGTTGAGCTTGCGATTCTGTCGTAGTGCTCGATGGACTCATTTAAGCTCTTGTCGTTTGATAGCCATTCTCTCAGATTCATTCCAGCATCGGCGAATAGTCGTTTTCCTTCTTTGTACAGATTCATTCCGTCATGGGTAGTCTCGGCGTCTAGCATTATGTTGTCCATATAGATATTGCCTCTAATTTTATCTGCCAGAACGCCTGGGTTTATGTCAAGGTGATGGTAAATAGTTGCTCCCAAGAGATAGGGAGAGGCAACTATGCCAAATGGGGTTCTTGTGAAGCGGTAGATTTGGAGGTTGTTTTCAACGTTTGGGTTGTTGATATCTTTTATCCAAAGAAACCGTGTGCAGTCCCTGTCCTGTAGTTGTAAGCCTACTTGAAGAAAGGCCTTTTCTATGTCAGCGATGATGGCGATCCTTGGCATGCGGAACCGGAGAAGCAAGCCGGTCAGGTCTTCTAGGTAGTTAATACCAGCATGCATCAGGTCGTTTAGGCACAAACCCTTTGACTTTGTTTTGGCGCTGGCGTCGTAGACAATCCGAACCTTTGTGGTTGAGTGGTCTCTCCTTATTCTGGGAAAATGTGAGATGTAGTGGACTAACAGGCCATCAGATCCCTTGAAATCGACAGGTTCGATGACTCCTTTCCGCATTTGATCTTTGATGATTTCGTTGTATTCCTTTATGTCAGCACCATCACTGTTTGCTGTTAATGTTTGGAGCGTCCGTTTCAGGCGATATAAGGCCGTAGGAAAGTTTGTTGGCAAGTTTGGTTTGGCTGTTTTCCATGGCCAGCGAACTTCATACCGCCCATTTGTCTTGATAACCGTTTCTTTGAAGGACTCGTGAATCTTTTGGTTGGTCGCCGAGATGACTTTGACGTCGTCGTCTTTTATCCCAATGCTTTCTAGTCGCCAGAACGTCTCCACGTCTTCTTCTGTGTATGAATGTAGTATGTGACCTGAGGTTTCTGAATTGATGTTCAGTGTGTTCCCAGCTAAAATGTTCCCAAGTGGGGTGATGTGTACCACAAGGGAACCTTCGATGGGAATGCTTTGACATACTGCAGGTCCCATTATGGAATACCAGTAATCCATCCCCAGTAGGATATCTATTTGGATTTGGTCAGACTTCCTGGGGGTAGGTTAAGCGGATGATACTTCTTCAGGGTTGTTCGCGTGCTTTGTTTCATGTGAACAGGGTTGATGGGCAATGGTGGAGCCATGTCTGGAACAGCATAAGCATTGATCTTTTTGATGTAACCATTGACTCCATGTAGATTCATCTGGACAACTTCGGCATTGATTTTTTCATATTTGTTTGAATTAAACCTGGCTGTGTTGAGTGCTACTTTCCGTTGTTTTGGTAATCCAAGTGTATCAGCTGTATCTTTATTGATGCATGTGTGCCTGGCCCCAGAATCAAAGTAGATGTTGACTGCTAGTTCTGTGTTAGTCGTGGGATTTGAGATTTTAACAGTTGCTGTGGCCATCACTATTCCATCTTGCTCACCAACATCAGCAAGGTGAGCTGCTGTCGTCTGTATTTCTGCCTCCTCATTGCTTTCATCAGAGTTCGTTTCAGCTTCCGCGTCGGTTACAGCTATCTGTTGAGTTGATTTTTGGTATGTTTTCTGTGATTTCGTCGGATTGGAGCAGAGTGCGCTATGGTGTCCATTTCTGCCACAGTGGAAACATTTTTTTATTCGTTTGCACTCACGGACCCTGTGATCTGTGGCCAAGCAGTTGAAGCAGTGATTCTTTGCTTGAGCTATCTTCCTCCGTTCTTCAACTGATGGCACAGTTTTGCATTGATCACTGTAGTGATTTGGTTTGCGACAAAAGATGCAAACTCTTGCTTTGGCTTTCTCTGTTATTGACTGAGCAAATGCTGCCGTTGGATTCTCTTCAAAGACTTCGACATCCGTGTTGTCATTTGGTTTCTTGGTAGGTGTCGTCAGGTTCAGCTTCTTAATGTCCGTCAGATAAGACAAGAATTCATTTAGTGTCCAGTCTTGTTCAGCTTTTCCAGCCAATATCTGTCGTTCCTTGAGTTTGTTCATAACTGCAGGAGGGATTTTGAACAGTAGGTTGCTGTTTGTAAAGCAATCGAGTGCTTCGGTACTGACATTCATTCGTTTTAGTGAGGTCGTAGTGGCCCGGACCTCATCGATGAACTTTTCCAGGTTACGGAGGCTATCCTTCACCATAGGTAAGTCTCGAAGAACTCGCCAGTTTTCCGACTTTAGGCGTTGTTGTCCACCATACTCTGATTCCAGTATGGCGATGGCTTCGTTGTACCTGTCTCCTTGTAAACCCAACCCTTTGATTTTGTCCTTTGCACTGCCTTTAAGGACTTGGTGAAGGTAATCTAGTTTTTGTTTGGGATTCAGCCGGGCTTGATCGTGGACATTCACTTTGAAGGATTCCCAGAAATTGGGCCATTCTAGGAGCTCTCCATCAAAGCAGGGCAATGCAACCCTCGGAAGGTTGGATGTAGTATTAGAGACGTTGGCGTGTTGATGGTCGTTTCGCTCAATCGGACCTTCGGTAGTGGTCGTTGATTTCAGTCAATCGATGATGACTTTTAGTTCGTTGCTTCTTTCCTCCCTCAATAGGGCGGCTTCTTTTTGCTGTGCTTCAATCATTAGTCGAACAACTTCAACCACTTCGGAATTAGTGGCGGAAGAAGGTGTAGAAGGAGTGGAATCGTTTCTTATGTAGCCCGAAGCTCCGCCAGGAGGCAGCTGGTTATGGGAATCGGTTACTTGCTGCGCATCCGTCTTCCCCTTGTGCCTTTTGAAGTACCGGGAGTCACAGCCATACCCCAAGAGTTGTTCTTGGGTAAGAGTTCCACTCTGTTGTAAGGAGGATGGTAACGGGATAAAGGAACAGGCAGGGCAGTCCCAGGGAAACCCATCTATAGTTATTAAGGCTTGGTATAACTGGTCCGGAAGGGAACCTGGGTTCGCTTGGTTTATGCAGATATTGCACCACCAGCTGGTACAAGTGTCGCAGAGAAGACCTTTCTCGGTGGTTTCATTGCAGCCTTTGCAGGGGTTGTGGCTGGATTCATCCGCTGTCGTCGACATGACCAGAATCAGAATGAGTGCCGTAGTCGCCTGGCAACTTGATAGAATGGAGGTAGCGAAGAAACCCTCCGTTGTCGTAGTCGGATTAAATGTATATAAGCAGCGAGAGGTAGCGAAGATACCCTCTCTTAGCTTTATGACGAATCGGTGGTTTGTCCGCGTGATCGGCAGGTAGTGTCGGAGGTAGCGAAAATACCCTCCTCTATTGCAGTTGAAGGGGGCTGGTGTGTTACGTCGTTGAGTTGAATGTTGGTGTCTACGTTGACTGGGAGGTAGCGAATACACCCTCCCTTGGATCAATTGTTATTGAGGTCTGCTACCACAAATGTGAGAACTAAAACTCACATATAACTTTACTGTTACAGATCAAAGATATTTGAAAGAAAAACAGTGTCTGTTTCAAGAAAAGTTGCAACTTATATAGTGAAATTTATCAGGATATCTTTCAATTCTTTTGTAGAACTTTTCAATAGTTTTTTCATAAGCGTTTGATCATTTCATAGCGTATTGTCTTTTTCTTTTTCTACACTAATGAATACAACGAAACTAACTTTAGTTCTCGGAAATTATTTTACTGCATTTTCGCAGAAATGTAATTTTTCAGATTTTTTGCAGACTAAAGTAAATTTTTTCGTGAGACATCAGGCAGATCATTCGATTCCACTATCAAATACCTGGGGACCCTTTTTTAATTATTATGAAACCGCTTTTCGTCGTAAAGAAATTAGCTAAAATGTAAGCGCAACCTGGATTTTGCCTACTTTTCCCAACTTTGGCAAGCGACCACTTTAGCTAGAAAGCAGCAATCGGGGCACCTAAAAAAGGGTCCCTGGGTATTTTTGTGTAAAATACGTCTAGTAAGTGGCACCCCTCCAGCTTGCATAGTAAATGCTCCACAATCGCTGGAAAAAATTTGGTCATGTTTTTGCAAAAATCACATTTATTATGATAGCAGCGTACGGGATAGCACTTAGAAGATTACAATGCCACGATTAATCGACCTCGATGAGACCTTCAAATTGACACCCTTAGTTTAATTTTACAGCTTGCGTAGTTCAAGAAATGGAGGATTATTTGATTTCTGCAAAAATGACAAGTTTTCAACCCCAAAATAAGAAAATCAGCTATATCTCACTATAGAGAAAAGCTAGAAAGGTGCGTCAAAAAGCAAAAATGTAGAGCTCAACAAGATCTTTCGAATGAATATAATCATAGCTGTGCAGCAATTGTCTAACTGTCAAAAATCGGCAAAAACGACCCTGAGCGGAGAAGTCGAATTTTTGAAGCGGGATTGCGCGGAGGGTGTTAGAATGCTAAAAGAACTTATTTTGGAAAGTTTCGTCAAATTTCATCCCGATTTGTACCGTAAACCAATAATATGTGCCCAAAAGGAATCACCACCTTAAATTAGGGTTAAGGTGTGAATAGTATTAGTTATTCCAAGTTTAGTTAATTTGGTTAAGCCATGTATTTTATTTTATAATTAATGAAATATCACATGGCTATAGAAAAAGGAAGTTCATTTGTATTGTTGTGGTGGCTGTGAGTTATTTAAGGTGCTGGTATCGTTTTATGTGCTTTTGTGGGTAGATTTTGAAACGCCCTAGCTTTCGTAATATTGGGAGTTGGATAGAGCTTTATACATCATTTTAAAGCTTATAATCTGTAGATTTTTATGACAGTACGAAACTAGTAAAAATCCGCAAAAAATAGCGAAAATTTTTTGACATACTGACATCTGACAGGCTGAATATAGACCAAAAATTTTTGAACATCGATTTCTCAAAACTGTGGAATCGGCCAAAATTTTTTCTTGCGCCGACCTATAAACGACATGTGGGCCGAGGGACATTTTTTTGGATTTGGTTCAGCAGGTCTTAACGGTCAAGAAAATCCATTAAATGTGGGGTGACACTAAATTTCGCAACTTTGCATTGAGTTTTCTCGCAACTGGAGATGTTTTAGCTCAAACTAAGAAAAAAAGTCCCTCCGCAATAGTGCGAATTCTCATTCTGCCAAAAATCACGCGAATCCATTGGGTAGTTTTTGAGAAATCTATGTTCAAAACAAAATAATCGCAGTTTTGCCAAAATGGTTCTCCGGCCAAATCTCTAGCTTAGAGCAGCAAACTCCTGCTAATAGGTATTGATAAAATGTGCAATGAGACTGTGTATCGATCGAGTATAAATAAACCAAAATTGTCCGTACGATTTGGCAGTAATTTAGAAAAAACTGATTTTCTCGAAAATGGCCAAAATTTTTGACCCCAAAAATAGTTTTTTGCTCATACTGACTTAACCACTAGAGATAGCTCAAAAGTTGTAAAAGCAAAAATGTTCATTTTGGTGCTCTCTTTCCAGCCATACCAACCAATCTGGTGTCTCGACTATGTGCTGAGAGAATAATGGCAAAAACCAAAACTTTCTTATCTTTGCACCTAAAAATGCGGGACTGGTCCCAGAATGTTAAAGAGCACCGAAATAGTATATTTGGAAAGTTTCATCCACTTTCATAAAGAATTAAAGCCTATAGGGTCAAATTTACACAAAGCGATACCAGCACCTTAAGTTGGTTTATTTGAGGATTCATTACATGAGTTGTTTCTGATAATGGATTTCGATGTATCTCTGAGAGGGGGGGGAAAGAGCCAAGTTGTCAACGAGTTGGTTTATTTAATGCAGGTCTTGCGGCTTGCGTAACTTGGCTTATTTGACAATTAAGTACATGATTCATGTATGATAATAGATTTCCATGTATTTCTGACGGGGGTGGCACGTTAAAAAGAGTCTAGTTGCCAACGCGTTGGTCTATTTAAGCTTCTTTTGCATGTCTAACTTGGCTTATTTGAAGCTGCAGTTTTGTATGATTTGGGTTTATATGTATATGTGAGTGGGGGGATAGCAGCCAAGTTGCCAATGCCTTGGTCTATGTGCACAGCTTGTGCTGTTTGGTTGACTTGGCTTATTTAACCATGCCATGTGTCTGTGTGTTGGTGCACTGATGTTAAGGGGGGTTGGCACAACCAAGTCGCCAATAGCTTGGTCTAACGCCTTGGTCTATGTGCACAGTCAGTGTTGTGGTGTGTGTGTGTGTATGTGTATTGCTGCACAGATGTTCCGGGGAGGGGGGGGTTCGTATAGCGTTTAGCGCCGCAAGCGCAATAAGCAAATAGCCAAGTACATAAGTCAAGCAGGTTGTTACTTGGCTGTCGCCCCTAGTGGATGTTCGTATACCGTTTAGTATTGCAAGCACAATAGGCTTTAAGCCAAGTCCATAAACCAAGCATGTTGGTACTTGGCTGTCCCCCCCCGTAGTGGATGTTCGTATACCGTTTAGCGGTGGAAGCGCAATAAGCTTTAAGCCAAGTCCATAAGCCAAGCATGTTGGTACTTGGCTGTCTCCCCCCCTAGTGGATGTTCGCATACCGTTTAGCGTTGCAAGCATAATATGCTGGTGGTGGTATCCTTTTGTGCAGTGCTTTTGTGGTGTTTTTTTGGAAAGCTATAACTTTCGCAATTTTGGGAGTTGCAAAGAGTTTTATACATCGTTTTAAAGCTTATTATCTGTACATTTACATGTGCTTACAGAACTGGCAAAATTAGCAAAAAATAGCAGAAATTTTCTGACAAGCTGACATCTAACAGGATGAATATAGACCAAAAGTTTTTGAACATCGATTTCTCTAAACTGAAGAATCGGCCAAAAGTTCTTTTTGCGCCACGATATGAAGGACATATGAGCCGAGGGACGTTTTTTTGGATTTGGCTCAGCAGGTCTTAACGGTCGAGAAAATCGGCCAAATGCACAGTAACACGAAATTTCGCAACTTCGCACTGAGTTTTCTTGCAACTCAATATGTTTTAGCCCAAACCAAGAAAAACGTCCCTCCGCAGAAGTACGAATTTCGATTCTGCCGAAAATCTCCAGAATCCGTCGAGTAGTTTTTTTGAGAAATCGATGTTCGAAACAAAATAATCTCAGTTTTGCCAAAACGGTTTTTCGGCCAAATCTCTAGCTGAAAGCAATAAAGTCCGGCTAATAGGCATTCATAAAATGTGCATTTGGACGATGTATCGATTGAGTATAACTAAGCCAATTTTGTCCTTAACACGTGGCAGTAATTTTGAAAAAACTGATTTCCTCGAAAATGACCATTTTTTGACCCTAAAAACAGTTTTTTGATTATACTGACTTAACCACTGGAGAGCTCAAAGGTTGTAAGAGCAAAAATGTTCATTTTCGAGTCCTCTTTCCAGCCATACTAACCAATCCTGTGTCTTGTTTACCTACTGGGAGGTTAAGGCCAAAAACCAAAACTTTTTTATCTTTTGGCCTAAGAATACGGGACTGGTCCTAAGATGTTAAAGAGCACGGTAATAGGTTATTTCGTAGGTTTTAGCCCTTTGCGTAAAGGATTAAAGCCGTAGGAGTCAAAAATACCCGAAAGGAAACCAGCACCTTAAGCCCATAAGCCAAGTATGTTGGTACTTGGCTGTCCCCCCCACCTAGTGCATGCTCCTATAGCCTTTAGCCTTACAACCGCAATAACCTCTAAACCGACAACATAAGCCAAGTATCTTGATGCTGCTTAACAATCCTTAAACAAGCCTTAATCCTGCTTGGATACACCCTAACCCTTGATGGTTAACCCGGAACATACTTGGTTACTGACAAACAAAACTACTTGGCTACTACCTTCTTCATCTTGGTTAAACGTCTTAACATATTGGCTTACTGGTCACAACACTTTTATCTGCTCATTGACCAAGCCCAGCTTTGGCAGGCATCGAAACATTACCGAAACAGGATTAAATTTAATCCGTTTAACTCGTTTAACTAGCTGAATTAAATTTAGATCCGTTTAATCCGAGGTGCTATTTCTTTAATGCGGATTAATTTTAATCTAATCCGTTTAATCTTTAAAAGAAATAGGGCCTTAGGCTTATTTCTTTAAAGATTTAAGTACCAGGATTAAAAGGATGAAAAATCAGCCGGATTAAAGTTTTAATATCCGTTTCTCTAATACTGGATTAAATGGATTAGACGGATTAAAATTTAAAGAAACAGCGATTAAAGATTTTAATTTGCCAACTTTTAATCCGTTTAAACCACGTAGTCGTACGAAGATTAAATACTAGTGAAAAATACAGGCGGCGATTAAAATTAATCCTTAAAGAAACAGCGATTCGTCTGGTTGTATTAAAATTAACTCGTTACTAGTAGATTTTTCAATCCGAAGTGTGAATGAACAATCAGGATTAGATTAAAATTTTAATCCTTCGTTCATTAAAGAAATAGGATTAAATTTAATCCGTTTAATCCAAGGTGCTGTTTCTTTAATGCGGATTAAGTTTAATCTAATCCGTTTAATCTTTAAAGAAGTAGGCCCTTAGAAGTACATATGAAGCTCCCATTTCAAGCCAAAGCAACTACTCAAATCATGATAAAACAAGCACAAGACAAACTCAAATATAAATACAAGGCTTAGGAATGTCAAACAGAGTAGTTTAGTCCTACATTTGTTTTAAGCAGCAGAACATGTTGCTTTACTGCGGGTACGGTAGCTAGCTAGCTGGGGTATCGTCATGTCACTCATTCGTGAATTTTTGCAAAACGAGTCAATGAGGGTGGAACGTGGAAGTGACTGTATGTAAGAAGATAATGAAAAGTTGACTGTGAAAAGACGGAAGTTGGGTGAGCTCTCAGCCACTGTAATCAAATCCAGAAGACACCATACGTCAATCCAGAAGCCCATATCTGGTGTACGTATCGTGTCGTTATGTATGTATGTAAATGTAATATATACTATGATGTAATGTAATGTAATGTAATGTTAATGTAATGCAAGGTAATGTATGTATCGTTGTGTGTGTATGCATGTATATGTTACGTACAAAGTCCGCAGTCGTACAATGTCAGCATTATATAGCATTTCCGTACAATGTCAGCATTGTACGTACAATGCTGACATTGTACGGTTTTCAGCCATACAAAGTCAGCATTCTATGACCATTGACCGTACAAACTCCGCTGTTACACTACACCAGTGTTTTTTGCTCCAAAACGCGTGTATATAATTACACACTTTTTTCTGAAAAATAGCAAAAAGTTTTGGCGGGGTGTGTAACGTTACGCATAAGCCGTCGGCGAAAAAAACACTGCACTACACTGCCATTTTAAATTGCTAACAAACATGTACAATTTTTGTTTATTTTAGTCCTAGAACTTTTGGCACGTTTGGTACCTAGTGGCTTAGTTGGGTTTATTATTTGGTTGCTAATCAAGCAATTCAAAATTCTACAGCTTGCAAAGATAAGAGCCAATGAGTAAAGTTTCGCATCCATACATACCACGTTATCTGTGGTACACCAGTTGGAGACGAGGGAGCCAGTCAAGAAATATTGTGCACAAACTGTCAGCGGTTACAGTCTTCCAAAAGACGCAGACTTGCAGCTGTATCCGCCATGGAGTCTCAGTCTGAGAGGATGTTGGCTGCTTCCCAACAACTTTACGGAACTGTTGAAGTTGGCAGCACAGTGACGATACCAGTTCCAGCTGTCGACAGGAGTGCCACAGATTCTAGAAATATTCTTGAAGTTGTCGTGAGAAAGACAGAAGATGGGTTTTACGAGGTTGGAACTCGAGACGGTAAACTGAACAGACTATTTTCTCGTAATGAACTTGAGCCAACCAAGGAAGGTTTTATTCAAAGTGAAGATGTGCCGCCTAAAACAATAACGTTGAGATCCGCTGTTGGTTTTCATTCGGTGTCTGGTATCCCCCAAGGAATGGTAGCTTGTCACTGCAAAACAAAGTGCCAAACTAACAAGTGTAAATGCAAGAAAAAAGGAAATTTGTGCAACAGCAAGTGCCATCATGGACTTTCTTGCAAAAACAAATGGAACAAATTAATGAATCCAACTAAGCAACTACCAACTTCCCTAAATAAATATTTAGGTAATTAATCCAACTTGTAAAAATTAAACTAATAAAGTATTTTCTATAAGGTTCTAGGACGAAAATAAACAAAGCATGCAAAGATTGTACATGTTAGCAATTTAAAATGGCAGTGTAGTGTAACAGCGGAGATTGTACGGTCAATGGTCATAGAATGCTGACTTTGTATGGCTGAAAACCGAACAATGTCAGCATTGTACGTACAATGCTGACATTGTACGGAAATGCTATACAATGCTGACATTGTACGACTGCGGACTTTGTACGTAACATATATAATGTATATATCAATCGAGAATACAATACACCCCCTGCTATATAGAAAGTGTTCCAAAATAATTCAACCTTATACCAAGAGGATCCGATTCACACTTGGTACGGTCAGGTGGGATTTACTAGGAGATAATGTGTCTACCTATCCCTCAGTTACAAAAATTACAGATACTTACAAAGTTCAGATTGATTTAGATCTTTCTTTTACCTCTAGGTTGAGCTTCTTCTGAAAATCCGATTAATACGTAACCAAATTTAAAGCAGAGAAATGGGAGTACCCACTCCCATTGGGAAGTAGAAATTGAACATCATAATTTAATGGTATAAAGTGCCAGGGAAAAGTTCTTAAAGCAATTGATCAAAGACAACGTAAAAACTTTTAATTCACGTTAAAGTTTTAGAAACTGGTAGATTACACGTTACAGGTCTTCACATATGATTCTGATGACCAAGCAGATCTGTCTTCGGCTTCAAATTCAGTTATGTTCCAATAAATTAAAATATACATGTCCCTCTATGATGGTTATGGGAATTTCGGTTGGTCTGGCAACTTTAGTATTTAAATGAAGCAATAATTATACAACATTAGCTTGGGCCTTCATATGCCGTGAAAAGTCAGATGATTATTATTCTTGACACAAAATGAATCAATGATTGAAACAAAGTTTGATTTCCAATTAAAACTAATTATTGATGAATTTAAATTTTTGACCGCTCGCATTAGTCATTACATTATATATATATATATATATATATATATATATATATATATATATATATATATATATATATATATATATATATATATATATATATCTTTCCGCCGCCAATTAAGGCTGGGAGAAATGTGATCCAACAGTTGGACGGATGTATTGTAGCATTGTATATATGTCGTAGATCAGAATGAAACTCCGTGTAGTATGAAACTGCGCTAGCGTATAGTGCAATTTCACTCTGCGCGCGCGCAGAGTGATACTTTAGTATGACTGGTTTTCTGTTGTAATGAAAAGAAAAAGCTGTAAAGGTGAAAGGCCAGATAATATTTTAAATTGTATGTTACAACTCCTACATAGGACATGCCGACATAACCTTTAAGATATGCGACATTAGTGGCAGTTTAATTGAAAGGAGGGATCTTTAAAGTGTAATAAAATGGAAAACAAAACACTAATTGAGGCTAAATTTTGAACACTATAGAGCTGAGGTTTACTTTTACCGTTGCAGTTATTTCAATTACCAAATTCTTATCTTGTTGATTGTTTTAGGATATTTTAACTATTCTCCCTCCGAAATTGAACACTGTATATCAACTCGCTTTAAAGTAGCCCATACGTAATGCAATATACTGAAATCGACAGGATAGACAGGAGATATTCGCAATCAATTAGCAACTAAAAACTATACTTGAATTTTAAAAAATTTGAATTTCAAAAGATCTTGAATTTTAAAACTACTTTTCATGAATTGTTAAAGTTAGCATTAGTACAAACCTGCTATATAATTACGACATAAAATTCGAAAGTAATAATGCGCTCGTACCATTAAGACGGTTTAAAATTAATATTACGATTTGACACAAAGAATGAGAAATCTGCTGTTTTTTTTATTCCGGATGTGACAGAATTAAAGACCTTGTCAAGTATTAAAGTCCCTCCCTACGTAAAATTGGATTTAACACTAAACGTTAAAACTTAAGAAATAAAGAATTTAGCGTCAATTAGTGATCTGCTTTCCATTCTATTACGTTTTGATGTCCCCTCCTTCCAATTTAACTGTCACTTATGTCTCGTATCTTTAAGGTTATGTCGGCATGTCCTTTGTAGTAGTTGTAACATACAAGTTAAAATATTAATCTGGCCTTTCACCTTTAACAACTTTCTCTTTCCCACAACAGAAAACCAGTCATACTGTAGTATCACTCTGCGCGCGCAGAGTGAAATTTCACTATACGCTAGCGCAGTTTCATACTACGCGGAGTTACATTCTGCGCTACGACATATATATATATATATATATATATACATACATACATACATTATTTATATACATATATATATATGTATATATATATATATATATATATATATATATATATATATATATATATAATAAATCAACGAAATTTAATGATGGTAAGGATCTTACATTTTTAGATTATAAAACAAGATACTTGATTTGTTATAAATGAATAAATAAATATTGTGTCAAATTCGGTAAGAAGGTAGGCAATTTATTTCACTGTTTTTCACGAGTCTACATTCTAGCCGTCTAGCCGACTTCAATCAATTACATCAGGTAGTACTACTTACTTTTTTATTAAGTTTAATTTAAAAATCACCGTGTGCCTTACAAAACACATTCGGCTTTGTTCTAGCCACACGGCTTCGACACTTTGGGATAGTAGTCTCCAGTGGTTTGCACCGTTGACTGATGTTAGAATTTGAATTTTTAAAGTGGAATTCTAGAAATGATTGCAAGTTCAATGCAAGGACAATAATCTTTCTTTAATTCAAATATAATTTTCAAAACAAATAAACAGAAAATTGCCCGTGTGCATAACATCATAGCAACTCTCGCTACGTAACCAACCTCCAGTCTATATCCTGAAGCGGCAGTGAAGCCCTTAAGCTTCCATGATTTGGGTGATGAAAATGAAAAGTGACCACTTTCCCGAAAACCTGTCTTCCTTTAATAGTAGCAAACTAATTTGCATATTGTATATAATTGTAATTTTCAAATGGCTAATTTTGGAAACCAAACTTCTGCACAGAATAAATTTAGCTAAGTTTCGAAGCCAAGCATGTTGCACAGGATTAAGGAATAAATTCACTTCGTGATTTCACTAACTTCTACCATGTTGCCGAGCATATTCTCACACTGTTTGACATGTTTGTATAAATATAGGACGTAGCACAAAGTTTACTTTGCTACGTGATACTGCTACGCTAAAGACACACAGCAAAAACTACGTATTTGTCAAAAATTCAAATTTTTAACTATTCTGCATATTTTCCAAATAATTCATAGCAGGAGAGCCCTGTGTTTTTTTTTCTTTTCTTTTCTCCTCTTTTTTTCTTTTTTCTGCCTTTTTTTCCCTCCCTTCTTTCCTTTTTCTTCTTTTTCCCCCCCCCTGCTACATATTTGGAACGCTATGTAACTGAGAATTTATAAAGGAGAGCTAAAAAGTAGGTTTGCGGAACAAACCAAGAGTAGAGTCAATGAGAAAAATAAGCCAACCGAGATATAAAAAGAACAAATTGTTAGAAACGTTTGTATTGTTGCTATGTTGTTAGATAGGCTTTCCTGTTGACAAGCTCAGATAAAGTTAGGCTTTGTTTATTGGAAAGGGCCAAAATTTACGTACTACAGCGAAAATATAAGATATCTTCTTTGCCAAAGGCGTTCCAATTAAAAGGTTTTGGATATTTTTCCATGTGATGTTTTGAAGCAAACGTGAACTGTAAGTATTAATGCCGAATTTGTCTCCTAAGACTTAATTTGGTTGTTCCAACAATCATCATTTTCAAGATGTAAAACAATGTTTCGAAGAATGCAATTTACGTACAATTGAACACAAACTCAAAATAAGAGACAATATGATCCATGTGTTTGCTTTTCTTAATAACAGTTTGCTTGATTTTTGACGGTTTTCAGTACATTAGCCAATGCTGAGTGAGACAACGCAAGTGGAAATTTTGACGACGACTCATTGAAACCCCAATATTTGTTTAAATTTATTACAAAATTTGCTTTCAAACTTACAGTTAAAAATATACTGCGTACAAGCGAAATATATGGCGGCTCTATCAAAAGCGTTATATTTCAGGTTAAAAGATGCTTACTGGCACCAACTATTTTAGCGACTTGTTCGAAACATGAAAACAGAATAGAAATCTAATAAATTTATTACGCTCAGCAGCGTCAAATGAGCAGTCAAAATACACTACGTATGCTCTACAGAAGTTGAAAAGGAATTAATTCACAGCAGTAATTACTTAAGTGAATATCACAGGACAGGAAACTTTCTAGGTAATGTAGAAAAGCCCTGGAGCAATCTAATATATTTTTAGAGACTTAAAAATTATAGAAGACAATTGAACTCACAAAAAGCGGAAGTCCTTGTAGTGTACAATTTCACTGCAGCTTGTGCCAAAACACTCAAATGAAATTTAGAAATAGTCCTCAACTGTCTGCCTGTCTGTCTTTCATTATGATCTCGTAATGAAATTCATTTTTTCAGTATCAGAGAAAGCAACGTCTGAGCTAGTTTGTAAGTGATGTAAGAAAATAGAAACCGCTGATACAAACTTTCAATTTTTCCAGTTGTTCTATGTTTATTCTTAGTATCTACACGTGTGTGACTTTAGTCCACGAACAACACAATTAGGCTATGAAGGCCACGTAGTTAAGCTAACAATACATTGAAGAGCAATGTGTATTAGGGCTAAGTTAGCAGCACCTTGGTCAGTTTGGAAATACAGTGCACTGATGTATACACTTTAACAATGGGGGGTATGGGGGTACGGGACCCCTCAAAAATTGGAGGTTCGGTACAAGGGCTACCAAAATCATAGCCAAGGGCAAGGGTCAGTGCCAGGAAAGGCAGGACAAACTGAAAATTAATGGAAATTTTGAACAAAATAGCTAAAATTTTTAAAATTTTCGAAAAATTTCCAAAAAATCGCTAAAAACTGTTTATTTTGCTCTACAATGGCTGTAAAATAGCTTAGCGCTAAATTCGCTCAAAATTTGCAAAAATTGCACTTTTTCTAGTAAATTTTCGGCTGGGACCCTCCCCCCCAAATTTGAGTTAAGGTACAAGGGCAGGTATAATTTAGACTAAAACAGGTACAAGACCCCTCAGGAATTGGTACCCTTGTATGGATGGATATGCAACTTCTTTTTGCAGCAAAGCAGTATATATACTTAAAATTAAATAATTAAATAATCAATTAAATACAATACACGACTAAAAGGGAATCAGTGAATAACATAAACATCATTAGTAGTTAGTACCAGTTAGTATAAAATGCGAATAAATGACTATAAAGCTAATATTGAATCTCGGACTTTCAAAATCAATTGGCCCTTGGCCCTCTCTTCATAAACAAACACAATACCTTGTAACAATACGGCTGACCAGCAAAAACATAATTGTAACCAACTCTGAACAGAGAAACGCAATATTCTGAAACAGTTTTATAAGCTATGAAACGATGGCGCTTTCATGAGATTTCTAGAATACAAACATTTTCAATACATTATACAAAATATAAAATTATATATATATATATATATAAGATACATATATATCTAAATGTAAGCATAAATCTTTCAAGTTCCAGGTGTCAATTTGGTTCGGTTAAAATTGAATGACTGAAACTTTTTCTGACGCAGAAGATGAAGACTGAATGAAAGAGATAGTCTGTAGTTCAGCATGTAGACACAACAGATCGCGATCTTGGGCCAGACAGCGGAGAATACATCTAAAACACAAACAAAGCTTTACCCAAGGGCACTAGCCAGTCAGATCAAGATGAGCTGTCTATTCTAAATGGTGGATTGTCTCATTGTCATCTGAGCTTTCCCATAGTCAAATAAATAGATTATTCTTACTGCTCTGATCCGAAACAAAACATTTCCTACTTTGTGTGAGTTCTGGTGGGCAGTACATCTAATATTTCTCAAAGACGTTTCCAGTAGACCCATCATCCGTAGAAAAGATCAAAAACCCGATCTTAGTCGATGAAGGAATAACTAAATGTATAAAGATTAGATAAAATGCATCTATATGAAACCAATAAACATGTGATTTGAATGATAAAACGTAAACATCAGTTGTCAATTTCAAATTCAATATTAACCGAATTGATGTTCCACACAAAGATTTTTAATGTAATAAAATGGGGGTCTTAAAGCAATCAAAGTTGACCCCAAAAGTTACGTAAGCCTTTCGACGTCATGCTGGGTCGGTTCTCTCTCTGAAAACAAAGAGAGCCGACGAAAACAGGCATACGGTAGGGGTACGGTGATTGGATGAAAGGAGAAGGAGCGGAACGCCCTCTAGCGAGGGGTGAGCTGAGAGCCAGTTCGGAAAAGAATTGGAGCTCAGTGCTCGGGTTGGCAGCAGTGGTGTGAAGTTGTGCCGACTGTCGCTTTCGCAAATCCTCGTGGTACTGTAGTCGGCTGGTTACGCCGTTGGCTCTTGAGTAGCCTGGATTTGAGATTTTGGGTCGCGAAGACCATAGCTCCGGAAGAGCTGTCGTGTGTTGGATTACCTTATACCTGTGTCTCTAGCTGCCAACCCAGTTCTCTGCGTTTTACTTAAACCAGTCTGACTATTAGCTGTGACTTTCATCCAGTTGCCGGACCCCACTGTTACCGTTTGCCTGGACCTCAAGGAAGGATCATTGAAGCTACACTCGGATTGCCTGGAAGGTAAAGTTGTAAGTTTGAGAGAGTTTGAGTCAATGGAAACTTGTTTGAGATTTTTCAGTGGGAACTACTAAAAACATAGGCTCATCTTTGCAATCTTGATTTCAACTATCCGATTATCTTGTATTGTATGTTGGGAGGTCTACTAACGGAATAATGTACCCTGTAATGATTGACATGATTATTGTGATGGTTAACTTTTGTAACTTTGTCTCGACGGCGGAATAATCTGATCGTGTACTTTATCTGTGTTACGTAGTCTAGAGTTGTAACTGTTTGTGGTAGCTAGATTTATTAAAACCTTGTAAAACATTATCGACTAATTTTGAGTAGGATTCTAGCTAGAGTATCAGCGATTGGGAATAGACATACTAGAATAATTATAACGTGAAACCCCAAGTCCAACATTTCGTATTGAAATAGCTATAATAGTAGCTGCGGAGGCTGACAAGGGGATTAAACCAGTGCTCTAATATCCCGTAAACAAGACT
>JASAND010009216.1:0-31442 GCA_030248195.1 Trissonchulus latispiculum | reverse complement strand
TGCGGAATTTCAGACGATTGCAAGTTATCTGTAGTTAGTTATAGGCCGTGCTGTACTTCTGCAACACTCTACTGCAGCGCAACCATATAGTAACATCGTAATAAGTATACGAAACCTATCTATAATAGTTTGTCATGTCCTAAACTATCTGTATGCCGAATTTCAAATGCCAGTGACAAATGAATAACTTGTTATCGACGGTGCTGTGTTTTAGGACAGCACAAACAGCACGGTGGAAGCTAGAGAGTGCACCAACTAACATAGCTACAGTTCCCCCTTACTACAGACACAATTATCATCAAGTTTAATATGTTTAGCCGTTTACAGTAAGTCTACAGACAGCGTGCTATGGTTGCTGCATAACAGTACAGCAAGATAGCAGCACCGCACAGCGCTGCGACTATGCTCATCGTGTTCAGCGACCCCGATAACCCTTATATGCTTCCCACTATATGGCCCAAAACAGCATATTTAGGCCTATTTTTGACTATTTTCTGTGGAGTTGGGACTTAGAAATTTTCTGAAAATGGCTATTTGGCCGGACCAACTTTGGGCCGGCCGCCTGAACGATCCTGGCCAGATATCAAAAATCGCCTCGGTTATGACACGCTACCCATCCCAAAGTTTCTTATGCAACAAGCCGCGTCTCTCTAGCTTGTTCTCTGAGCCCTGTAGCCGTGACACAAAATTGGCCTTTTTTGGCCAGCTTAGCGGTCAGGCCACATTTGGCCGGCCGCACAGGTGGCCGGCCGGGCCGGACAGCGGAAAATCGTCCAAAAGGTACATTAAAACAAATACTACTCTCAGAAAAACCAAACTTCACCGGCTGAAAATGCCCAGATCGTTCAGTTTTGGAGTTCGACTAAAACGGCTTCCCCAAGCCTGACTTACACGGAAAAAAAACAAACGGACCTAACTTGTCCGGAAGCGAAAATTTTCAAAGTTGAAAATTTTGACCAAAACTTTTTTGATACTTGTTGTACTCGTCGTGCTGATTCCAACGATACCAAATTTGTCTAGTTTGGTTGAGTATTTAGCTGGCACGGTGCTCGAACGGGTCTCTAAGGGCCGCGCTGAGCCTTTTACACCCATATTATAGGGGGAGCGCTATCGCGCCCCCTATAATACCGCAGAAATGTCACTCCAGCAGCAGTTAACTCGGATTACAAACGCCCCCAAACAGGTACTAGACTCAAATAGACCAATAAAAGACACTAGGCTCCAAGTAGATACCTTCATTTAATAAACGGTGAAGTGTGGTCACATAGACGGAACGCGGTTGCCCCTGTCCACCATTGGATTCAGCGATTACTGTGAACTCATACTCCGTTTCTTCTTCCAACCCATTAATGCTGATCTCATTAAGATGGCCAAGATCCTTATTAGTGCTCTGAATGTAGAGTTTTCGCACATCATCCTTATCTAATTTAACTTCACCATCTGGCAGTCTATCGTCAACTGAAATTGTACCGCCAAGCGGTATAATCGTTCATAAAATTTTTACTGCATAAAAACTTAATCAAAGGAAGAAAGGACAAATAGAAATGGGTGTCTACATGTAGGACAGTGGTAAAATTGACTTACCAGTTGCAGCTTTAGGTTTCTAGAACCCCAGGTTTTACAGCAATGGAAACGTGTTTCTGCTCTTTATCAAGTATATAGATGTTATGCATTTGTAAAAAAGTCACACATCTGCAGATGCAGCTTTGATTAAAGGACTGCCTTGGACATGCTTTCTCAGTTAGATAATGTTTCACCAGCGACACACCATACAGAAAAGTACATAGTCATGTAACAAGGGATTGCTGAAAAACGTACACTCGTAACAGCCAAAAAACTGGTTGTAGTCTGAGGGGAAGGCTGGTGTTCACGCTCAGTACTAGTTGGGGCCGGTTCCAATTTTCAAAACCGGTTACGGTTCCGGTTCTAGAGTACCGATTCCGGTTCCGGTTCTAGAGTACCGGTTCCGGTTCCGGTTCTAGCTTCCGGTTCCCGGTTCCAAGTACAAAATTCGTAGTTACATTTTAACATTATTTAATATTGGATGCAGGCCCCCAGCACGGGTTATACAATCAAAATTATAAAACAATACTGCAAAACAATTGGAATAGGAATAATAATCAACTGGGTTAAACTTTTTTGTTTTGAATTTTAAAATTTTTGCCTTACTTTGAATTTGCTCCATTACAAATGCTGCTACCATATGGCATGCACAACATACATTAAAACTTGTAAAAAATTAAAACTTTAGTATGGTCGAGCAAATTGTTTCGATAATTAACGGTGAGATTCTCTGTGTATCTAAATGCAGACAGCACCTTCTGAACAGAATCTTGTAAACTGCACAACGTTTCAGTAAAACGTACTGAGAATTGAGATATACTGCAGCTTAAATTTTTATTTCTTTAAAAAGAGTTCAGTGTCTCTAAATAAGCAAATAGTTTCCGAAAAAAATTAAATGCATTTGAAATATTGAAAAGCTGAATGCCAAATTGGAAATAATAACATATATATTAAAGTTATATTTAACGAGGAAATATGTACAGTCACTTGATTACACAAAATAGCTAACAGATTACTTCTACAGGCTGTTCATTACTTGAACTTTGATTGACTCTCGTCTCAGATGCCGATAGCTTAAAAATAAGAAAATAAGTACTCAACCTTCGCAGTTGTCTACTGCTGTAAAATTTACTATTTTTTAAAAAATGTTGCTCCAATCTTGCGTGCTGACAACACCACCTTCCATTTACCAATTTTTTGAGAAGATATACTCAATTTCCGACTACATCTCATCGGGCTCTCATCTTTTCTATGAGGTTAATAGTCAAATATGTAAGTTGGTTAAAGTTATCATTCGGCGCAGTATCGTTCACGTCTGAACGAAAGTGCCCGTGTTTCATCAATTACAATTGGAATTTTAGAACAGAATATTTCAAAAATTCGTTAAAATGAATTTAGAGACATTTTCACAACCTGCATTTTGTAATACACACAAAATTACTTAACAAAATTTGAAAAATCAAAAGCATGAAAACAAAAAATTACGAAATTCCAGAATAAAGGAAGTAGAAATTTTCCCTTACAATACATGTTCCTAATTGTTCAAGTATGTTTAACATTTAATTTTTGTCTTAACAAAAGGGATAATGTCACTAATGTTGACTCAAAGAAACATTTGAAATTTCTCTTAGTTGTATGCCTCGGTTTCAGCGAAAGCTGAAACGTGCCCCCATTGCCTGAATAGGGGAAGCGGGGAGTTTGTGTCACCTTCAGTGGAAGCTGAAGTTGTGTCGTTTCCAGTTTAGGCTCTAAATTTATTCTATGGAGTTTAAGCTTCAGTTTCAGTTCCAATAATTGTACCTGCATTTGACGTTTAGTTTGAAACTCTTAATTATTATCAGTCTCATCCTACATATTTCGCCTTCAGGTCTAAATTTGTTTAGTTTCAGTTCAAACTAGATTTTTACTTTCAATTTCAGTCACTAGTTTGAAAAAGACAATATGAATGGCAACCACAAAATCCAGCTTTTGCAAAATTTAAACTCCTGTATAAAATTAGTTCAAGTTCATTTTTAAGAGTGGAACCGGCCGGTTCCAAATCCTACCGGTTTCGGTTCCGGTTCCGGTTCTAAAAAGCCGTCCGATTCGGTTCCGATTTCGGTTCCAAACGGTTCTAGTGGAACCGGCCCCAACTCTACTCAGTACGTACATATACATTACCTACTTGATTTTCAAAGAATCCATTACTCCAACAATTGGTACAATACCTTTGATACAGGAAATATCGTATCCCTTTAAGTCTCCATTGACAACACGAGGCGGGGTCCATCGTAGCACAACTTCTATGCTTCCTGTGAGCGGATAACCATCCAGTGTGGTTACTTGCAACGGTTCTACAACAGAACAGTTGATAATACCATTTCGAAGCATAAACGCTACAAGTCAACTTCAACAACATTTGTCAAAGTTAAAATAATATCAGCAATAACTTAAAAATTCAGTACTAGAAGCACATATTACTTCCAGGAGGCATAGTGAAATTAATCACAGGCGATGACTCCCCATCGTAAGCTCCATTGAAGACCATAATTTTGGCGAAATTGTCCACATTAGGTGTCAAATCATAGACTGTTCCTTCCCTGGCAAATCGACCAAACAAGGCTTCCTTTGTAGGTCCTGCCGCATCCCGTTTGGAGGTTGCCGCCCAATGGATTATCTAAAGTAAAACGATGCTATACTCAAACGGAACCGTACCCAAAGGCACTTGGATGTCCTCAAATGGCACTCAACTGTGCGCAAATGTCACTCAGCTGTACTCAAATGGCATCAAACTGTATTTCTCGAAACTGTATTTAAATAATATTGGAAAGCTCAAGACATGGCACACGTACGCATATTTCAAAAAGCATGAACTGCAAAATACAAGTGTTGTGAAACTAATTCCAATTAGCTACAAATTACTGTAGCGTAACAATTTACTTTCAACATAACTGGTACAAAATTAACAATTAGCTAATTAAGGTGGGGGTCCATTTTTGGGTCATTTTTTCGACTTTCTCCGATCTCGCTGATTTTCACATATTTTATTGTCCAAACGGTATATTTCAACGAGTTTCTAAAATTACAGTCGTAAGTCTTACGGTTGTCGAGTAATTTCACCTCAAAGTTGAGATTTCATGTGTTAAACATAGGAAATTTAAAAAGTTGTCATTTTTCGCGTGCGCCAAAACAATCGTTGAAAAATCTGGACAAATTTTACATTAAGATAACACTGAAATGTTAAACTGCGGTATCTTGGAATTAGGATTTTAATTTAGGCCTTTAAAATTTTATAATTAATTTTTAAATGATTAAAATTTGACTTGATGCTCAGTCCGTGTTAAATTTTAATCCTTCAAAAATTAGTTTAAAAATTTTAAAGGCCTAAATTAAAATTCTAATTCCAAGATACCGCAGTTTAACATTTAAGCGTTATTTTAATGTAAAATTTGTCCAGATTTATCAACGATTGTTTTGGCGCACGCGAAAAATGACAACTTTTAAAATTTCCTATGTTATTTCCTATGTTGTTCCTATGTTTAACACATGAAATCTCAACTTTGAGGTGAAATTACTCGACAACCGTAAGAGCTACGACTTTAATTTTAAAAACACATTAAAATATACCGTTTGGACAATTAAATATATATGTGAAAATCAACGAGATCGGAGAAAGTCGAAAAGATGACCCAAAAATGGACCCCCCCCCTTAACTGTAGTATAGTAATTAACATGTAAAATTTTTCATGCCCCTTTAACTTAGATTACGTGCAGTTTCCTATTGGCTACTTGTTATTGTTAGGACAATCCCTTTATCTCCACCTTAATTATGATTTTTCATTATCTGATTGTTTTTAAACTTATCCGCAAATGTAAAATCACCTTTCTTATAGTTTAGTGAAGTCCCGTTTGTATGGTATTGGTATCGTTTGTATTGCTTGGTGCCCTTTGAGTACAGGTGCCATTTGAACACAGAGAGTGCCGTTTGAATACTGGAAAAGTGCCATTTCAGTACTTAAAAGTTCATGCAGAATACTAACGCTTCAGCTAGCTTCATTCAGACCACACTACCAAGTGTTGGAATTAAGACGTCCTTGGTTCAAACAGAGACTCGACAAGAGAATCCGTTGGAAATGAGATAAAAACTTGAAACGCTGATTTAAAGCGCAACGAATCTAATTGTAACAGAGGATGTGCAGCCCTAAGGTTACGTTAACGGCAGTGGAGTAGTTCTAAACTTCTAAACAAGTAATAACAGCTGAATGGCAAACTGGTCAGCTTTATTTTTGGAACATTTTATGTACGTCCATACGAGGAGAGGAGGTATTTTGCAGAGGGAAGCTCAAAGCTTTCAAAGCTCAAAGAATCAAACGAAAATACCTGAATTTACTCTTATGACACCTATTTCACCGACATTTCGATAAAATAAATTGTAATACTGACACTGGTTTCACACTGTTACGGCAAATCTGTCATTTGTAATGTAATCAGTCAAATCCCACAAAAATGCCGAATTAAGATAGGACTGCTCGATCTCTTGCTTAACTGAAACTAAATTTAATTAAACTTCAGGCTGTACACTGAAATTTCGGCCCAACCTACAGTACACACAGCTTTGCTCAGGTCATGCCAAAATCGAGCCTGAATTTGCACTAAACAAGTTCGCTCAAAGCCCAGGCGCAAAAATAGTCCATACCTTGTAACCTTTGAACTCTCCATGCAGTGACTTGGCGTCTACAGGGTCCCAAGCGAAAGTGGCTGCCTGTGCATTGTTAAAGGGCTTTTTAACCCTGAAATTCTGAGGAACCTGCGCTGGCACTAAAATTGCAAAAAGCATATGTAAGTTACTGCCCACCGTTTATATACGTATATTGCCAGGCGCGGAGCCAGGGGGGATTGGGGGAATTCCCCCCAGAAATTGTGAAGCCCCAGGAATTTTTACCCTACCACGTGTATTTTACCCATTTTTCAAAAAATTTTCGATACGTGTTTCGGGCCCCAAAATGAGTACCAAATACCTTAAATATTTGGTGTATTTTGACCATCTCCTGCATTACTTGGGTGCATGAACAATGCTGGGTCTTAAGTATTTTTAATTTCAACGAATGCTCTGTAAAAATTCCACCAAGGTCACGAAATAAAAAGATTTCTGAGCTTCGGGGGGCTCTGCACCCAGACTCCCCCGACCAATTTTTGCATTCCCCCACCCCGAAACGTTTTTAGCTACGCTAGTGTATATTGCTATATGCAAGTTTTATCTGATTTTGACAAATGCTACCCTGAACATTAATAAAATCAGTCAAGATTAGTGGTAACAGCCACAACAACTAAAAGTGTCCAGCAACGATAAGTATTTATCAAGAACCTAATACACTAATTTAGTCGCTACAAGTTCAAAAGACTTGCATAAATTAATGTCAGAACAAACGTTATCGTTACTACGCACCTCCTTCTCCGGAAAAACCGCGGACACTTTTTGGATCCTTAACAGAGAAGCCCAACACATTTCTGGCCTGGACTTCAACTTCATATTCTTTGTAAGTCGGCAGTCCTTGAATGATATAAGTATCCTGTTTTGGATCAGGAACCGTTTGTTCCTTCCAATCTGGACTACCAAATTCACGATACCTCACAACATAGTGAAAATCTGGCCCATTCCATTCGGTTTCAGGCATTGGCTAAAAGAATCAAAAATTAAACAAAATATATAAAAATATTAAAACATAGCAAAACGAAACATCAAGAAATTTATAGAATTCACCAACAAGTTCTACGTATTCACAGAGCGCCTACCATCACCTACATTCGGCGCCCCTCCCCCATTTGAGGAGCCCCCCCCCCATAAATTTCGACCCCGAAAAATGCAAAGTTTTACCATTTTTACTCTAAAATTTCAAACGTGTTTTTCCAATTTTTAACAACCTTTCAAAAATATGCCCTCATTTTGGGTTTGACTTTTGTGACTTTGAGCCTCCCCATCCAAGCCAGGCTGGCTATATAGAAAGCAGCATTTCCACTTACATCCCAATGCACTATCAAGTTAGTTGGTGTGTTTCCTTTGGCCCAAACACCTTTAGGATTCTCTGTAGGCTTTCCAGCAGCAATTGCACAAGGCTTCGTTTCTAAACTGGGCGGAGAATCACCAATCTAAACAAGGAAAACAATATAATATTTGTGAGAAACGAAATATCCTGGGCACGACAGTATGTTATTTTTCAATTTATGTCAAGTACGCTATTGAAGCCGAAAATTCCAACCAACTTCTAGCCGTACTCCATAATAATCTTTACAAGCAGAGTGCACAGAATTGACTGCCAATAACAACAGAATTATCAAATTAAACACACGCAGACTTTAATTCTCGTACTTCATTCCTCGCCAGGACCCTGAAGGTATAGTTACCCCAAGGGCTGACAGGAATAGCAATATTATCTTCATAAAAGCGACCGTTGTATTTGGTGGTATCATACGGAACCAGGGTAGTATGAGTGTGCCAATCATTGGGTTGAAAGCCCGGATTCCACTGCATTACAAAGAATCGAACTGGCGCCGAAGCACCGCCGGAGTCAATGTGTCGCCAGTGGACGAGGACGGCAAGACCGTTACCCACACAGTCATGGTAGACTTCAAAAGGCCTCGCTGGAACATCTGAAAAACAAAAATTCAAAATAAATATTCAATTTCAAGTACACCGTTGAATTTTGGCGGAGTGAAATAATATAGATGAACAACAGCCAGTTAAGAAATACTGGATATTTCTATGGTTCAACCAGTAAACAGTATCTCTATAACGCAAATAAACTACTACATTCCCGGCAGTATAAAGTGTCGAAAAGTTATCAACTAAGTGAGCTACACACAAAAAGCTTGTATGTCAGAAATCTACAAGAATAAAGAGCAAAGAGCGTTTCAAAATCTAATTAAAGGGCAATCTAATTTAGAAGTTCACTTTGTTCTCCTCTTAGGGCAATTCTGAAATCTGGCGTTATGTAGAAAACCCAGCCAACCAGACATCAGATAACACTCTTTCTTTGCTCTGGCCCTGACCCATTAAAACGGTTTCCTTATTTAGTCTGAAATTCAGCTGAGGAAACCCTCAAATCAGTCCCAGTCTCATAAGCCATGAAATATTACGAATGTTTTGTGTACTCTAGGAGTTCAAGCTTAGAAATATAAATAGCTTCATTTCCAACTAACAAGCTGAGAAATCTAACAGAAATTTCCAAAAATTCTCCCATTCCTCCACCAGCAAACTCTGCATTGCCAATTTTCTCCAGAGAGATGGGGTTCATCGGAGTGGCGAGTGAAGGACCAACATATAACAGGATAAAATTTTTAAACTTTTAATCGTTATTAATCTGAAATGATCTTCTCAAATACGTCATCGTTTTAAGCCATCAGAAAAGTCATAAAAGATGAACGAAAATTACGCTGCCGAAATTCAGGGTTCTGAGTGGCTCAATCGATAGAGCGTCGGTCTAGTGGACCGAAGGCTGTAAGTTCGATCCCTACCTCAGGCCCGATTTTTTTGGATCTGAGGTACGGTAGTACAACTTTCTTTCTGTTATCTATTAACCTTAGTCATTCTGGGACTTAAAAATTAAAGAGTCGCATTGCGAAAACTGATCCAGCACATGACCCGTAAAAATACAACAAAAACAAAAAATAATCTTAGCTACAACAAGAAACAAAGAGAAAATAAAAATTAGGATGTGCTGGGAACACACACCCACACTAGTAGAGGTGAGTTACAACTGCTTCAATGTTTCAATTTCTTAGCAAAACTAAGGACATGCACACAAAATGACACTCCAAACATTGCTTCCGTTGAAGAACAAGTTTCAAAAAGCTTGTACAAATATAAGAGTAAAAGAGCGAAGCGTCACTGACAAACAAAAGATCATATGGTTTGGATTGGACAACTATGTACTAAGAGCAATAACTGTAAAGAGACAATCCACAAAAATTTAAAACAATGATAATTTACAAACTAATATCCATCCTAGAAATCTGATGGATGATGGAAAAATCTTTACTTTTACTTCCAAAACAAGCACCAAGAATTTAGGGTTACAATCTTAAATTTGGCATTGTAAACTGATGTTCACATAAAATTACAGCAAACCCATCTCACAACAAAAAAGACATAATTTTAAAGACCAGAAAAAAAGTAAATAGAAATAGCCAGTAACAAAAAACAGAGCAGTGCAGTTGCATCTCACGGCGGAAAATCCTAATCCTACAAGCAAATAGGCTTAACAACAGTAGCAGATTTCCCTTTTTATAGCCGGATACAGTACAACAATGACAACAGAAAGAGCAGATAAGATTAATTTCACACTTTGAGCAGAAATGTTTGAGCAGCCAGAAGACATGTTTAATGAGCTTAGTTAAATAAAAGTAAAAGATAACCAGTAAACTATTACACAAGATGTTTAACACGGTGTCAGTAAACTAGTAAATCTCTGTACCTTTAACAATAATGTTAACACCCTCCTCCCGTCTATCCAATTTGGTCTCCGCAACACAAGTGTAGAGTCCGGAATGCTGAGTGGTTGGACTGTTAATAATCAATTTGTCTTCCAATAGCTAAAACGACCAAAAATAAAAGTTACGTTAAAGGTTAAGTTTAAGGTATAAATTTGAGTTTAAAGGTTAAGTTAAAGGTTAATGTTTCAGTCAAATAAAGGCTAAAGTTAAATAAACTTCCTATGTAATAAATTAAGTGTTTTTGATAAAAACATTGTTAATAATAATGGATAAGAAAAATGTATTAAAATATTGAAAAGTCATATTAATGAGCTGTAAACAATATTAAATTTATGATTAGTGAACTATTAAATACCCCTGGCCGGGGGCTTTTCTAGGCAAAAATAAGTGGGGGGACGAGTGGGGGGGTCATTAGTGAGGTGGGAGGTCCAAAAGTGGGGGGGGGGGATAAAATGGGCTAAAAATGCCAAAAATACCGTATAAAAGCCGGTTTTTACATATACTGCTATAACTGAGCTTAAAAGTGCTCAAAAATTAAGTTTTGGCACCAAAACAGACGATTTTTGACCAAAAATTTCCGGCGATGCCGGAAAAATTTTGGGAATTTTGACCAAAAATCCTTGAAATTTGTCATATTCTGGGCACCTTAGGGTGAGTGGGGGGAAGCCCAAAAAAGTGGGGAGGGGAACGAGTGGGGGGGGGGGAAGAGGTCGAGTGGAGGGGGGGAACCCAAAAAGTGGGGGCCCACCCCCCCCCTAGTAAAAAACCCCCGTTCCCTATTTTTGATGCTATAAATATTCAGGTGTCTGGTGATGCTGCCTTCAATCCTTCCTAGACATTCAAATGTGAATGACTACAACTAAACAAATCCATAAAAAATTAAATCATCAATTCCTGTGTAAAGTTTGCCAGAAAATACAAAAATATTGAAAGCCAGCAAAACATTTTTACTTCAACTTTCCGTTCCTCAGGATCAAAGGAGTGCCTGTTAAAAAGCCAGGTGACTTTGGGCTTCAACTGAGGATCATGGGTAATTTTGCAGGGCAACTCTACACGAGTGCCAGCAATCACAACCTTCACGCTGTCAGCTCCTTCCATCTTAGCCCAGGTTAACGGACCCTCCACTATCTTGGTTGGATCTGCAAAAATACAAAAAAACTAAAACTGAACTAATTTTCGCTTGTAAAATTCACTATTATAAAATTGTCGGGCTGCATAGTTTTAATCTACATAGACATTTTATAGCTTAATCTATGTACAGTAGATTAAGATATCAGCTATTTGCAGACTACGTCCGTCTGAAGTAACCAGAAAATCAATTTTCAAGAGGAAAATAATTTATGTAAGTAATAACTAATTTTACTTCATATGTTTGCAAAAGCAAACATACCCATAACTATTAAATCGCCCTCCGATTCCGCGTCACCATTTTTATTCGACGCTTTGCAGCGATACTTTCCACGCATATGAGGTTCCACCTTTTTGATTATTAACTCGTTAACTCCATCAGGCCGTTGGGCGTAAGTGTACAAGTCTGTGTCCTAAAACAACAACGAAAAGAATCATCAGTCAGTATAATAGAAATTAAAAGTGACAAATTCATGCAAGCAAAAATTTTGTTATTGTTCGAAAAAATGCAGAACAATATTAAAACTCAATGTAGGTCCTTCCAAAACCAACTTAGAAACAACTCAAACGACCTGCATGCAAGGGAACCAGTCTTAGAGACTGAATAATCAGTAATGAAATCAGGAAACTAGTGGCATGCAAAATAATAGTGATGGAATTAGTTCTACCAAGAGTGAGTACATAATGATATCATTATGTACTCTTGGTTGTACCTCTTGGTTCTACTAATAGTAAAATTAAACTTTATTATATTGGTAGTTTACTGATAAAATGCAAGCAATTTAGAATGTAGAATGTATTAAATGCATGGAACTATTGAGGCGAAACTATGGTTTCACGAGAATTCTATGGTTTCAGCAAGTTAAATACCGTGATACAATATCGATAATTTTTAACAGTGGACTACAGAATTGTTGTATTTTCCCAGAACGACTTTTCGGACTTTCACACCCTTAACCAGCAAATTTCTAGGCAGCAGAACCAAATTTAAACAGTGCTGCGACTTAATAAAAAATAGACAGCAAAATGAAAAACTGAAAACATGCAAAGCAGTCTGCAGGAAAATTACAAACTTTTTACCGCTTTTACCTAAAACAAAAGACAGTAACTAGGTCATATATTTTCTCAGTAAACTAAAAACATAAACTAAAACAAACCCATATTAAGGATTCAATCTTATATACCGTCAGAAAATTGGAGTTATGATACCAGGAGACCTTCGGCGTAGGGGAACCAAAAACTTTGCACGTGATCTTGGCCTGATCATGAATAATCGCCTCTTCAAAGCCAGGTCCTTGTATAATGTGCGGTTCATGTGCTGAAATGCAAAAACTACAAACTACTATATGCAATTAACGACTAACATTGGCGGTACACCAACCAGCAAACCACACTAAACAAGTTATTCCTAGCGTAGAATAATATATCGCATTCATAGAGAAATAAGGAAGATTGCCCTGCCCTGCAGTATGGCAAGGCCTAATGGTACAAAACATGAGTGAGCTCATGAGCGCTCTTCAGAATACCACTGTTTCGTGTCAAAATATACAAGCAACAATTTTACTAATTAAACGCCACAAGCAAGCTAACCAAAATTAACCAGTTTGTAAACTGTTTTGTCATCTCCGCTGTTATCTCTAGCCAAACGGAATAAATAATGAAAGTGTGTTAATAGTACGAAAATTATATCTTACACAACAGGTTTAAGTAGAAGCTAGCCCACACAAAACCATGGACGTTTTCGGCCTTGCACTGATAGGCTGCATTATCTCCTGCAATATCGTTTTTGGTTTCCACCAAATTCCTGATTTCTAAGGTATTATCTCGAATGATTATATGCTCTCCATCGTCAGTCAATGCTATAAGTAACAATGATTATAATTAATATTAGGAGTGAGGCAAGGTAAATCTCTAAAACTATTAAGTTTCTGACTGCAACTTGTATTTTAAAAAGGGAGGCAGAGAATAACAAACTTGTTCAAAATGTGGTACATACACAGGCCGCTTGGCCCTGAAACTTAGTAGATTGTTTATTTGTCAGTTTGTTGATTAAACAGTTAATCACTGTTGTTAATGCATGATTTTTCATAATTAAATCCATTCAAGTCTGAAAAACCTAATTTAAAACTGCGACCTAGGTAACAAGAACTACAGCACATTCTTACGTTCTCCATTCTTATAAAATGTGAAAGTAGGTGTGGGCTTCCCAACAGCACCGCACACAAATCGCTCCGTTTCACCTTCACTAGAATTTCTGCTGGCAGGAGGTGCTGACCAATACGGCGAAGCTGCAAAAAGGAAAAACTTGAAACGAACGGTCAAAGTTAAAATACTTACCAAAACAGTTATGACCAAAAGCAAATAAAAAATTAAACGTCAAAAATCAAGAGTACATGATACATACTTGTTTAATTAATGGAAATGGGAATGGGCTTTTAGCTGATGAACAGTATGGATTCCGAAAAGGACGTTCAACCATCCATTGTAATTTGCTGTTAAGCCAAACTTGCACAGACGAGCTTGACCTTAATCATGAAGTGCAGTTGCTTGCTTTAGATCTTGCGGGTGCTTTCGACTCCGTATGGCACCGGGGCTTAATATACAAGCTTCGCAGATATGGAGTCTCGGGGAAGCTACTAGCTTGGCTGCAGGACTATTTAGCTAACAGAAAGCAGGTTGTTATGGTTGGCTTGGCGATGTCGAGCCCTAAAGACGTCACATCTGGAGTCCCACAAGGCAATATTCTCGGGCCGACCCTCTTCTTGGTATACATAAACGATCCTTTTGGGAGACTGGGATCTAAGTCGGTGGCTTTTGCGGATGACCTTACCTTGCTAGCGCCAATTCCTTCTACAAACGACCGCAATGACATTGCTACGTTCCTAGAGGCTGATCTTCTAGAATCCTCTATCTGGGCTAGAAATTGGCGAATGACATTTAATCGTCCGAAGACGAAGGGAATGCTGGTCTCTCGCAAGCCTAACCGTTGCGACATGAGGCCAATTTTGTGGGACGGTGTCCGCATAACCAATGAGAGGTCAATCAAACTACTTGGCCTCACCTATACTGACAACCTTTCTTGGGCACCCCACATTGTGAATAAAGCTGGATCGGCTGGACGGCTTATAGGAATGCTGCGACGTCATCGGGACATACTTTCGAAAAAGCTCTGGGGCACTTGTACAAAGCAGCAATCCGTCCAATCATGGAATATTGCCTGCCTTTGTGCACCAATGCCCCTCAATACGCCCTAGATGCCCTTGAATCCATCAACAGGAAAGCTTCCAAGATCTGTGGTGCCAACTTCGATTCAATCAAGTTGAGGAATCGAACCGGTGCATTAGCTGTGTATCATGCGCTTACTTAACCAATCGACTTTCCATCATTGCAGCCTCTGTTACCGCCAAATCATCCTGAAAGGCATCGAGCAACTCGGGGAAATGCAAATCCTGCTTCCAGAGTCGTACCCCGTTCACGCACAAGCCACCATTCAAACAGCTTTATACCATCCACTACCCGTATCTGGAATTCAATGCCTCCCAACCTAGCTACAGAACTGGACCCGAAACGTTTCCGTGCTGCTGCCTTTCGCCACATGAAATCAGATTATCCGGTGACTGATCAAAAGAAGTATCAAAAGAAGAAGTAAGTAAGTAATTAGATTAATTAATTACTTATATTATTTATGTATTCTTGATAAAACGAATCAGATGCAATAACACTTGCAAAACAGAAAAAAGCATCATACCTTCAACAGTGACATAAACTTCATGATTGAGATCAGAACGACTTTCAAAGGCACATCGATACCGTCCCTCGTCCTCAATTCGAACATCATCCACTCGTAATGTTTTGTAGAAGTTGGGAAATGTGACCCGATTCGTATCCATTTCACCGCCATCCAATTTTTCCCATCGTGGCGACGGAACAGGACTGAAAACAGAATGCATAATATCGAGATGAAATTTTTAAGTTAAACAAATAATTTAAGGTGTCTACCATAAGGGCATTCATTCAACTAAATATTTGTCAAAATCCTTTTTTTCGAAAGAAAAGCAAATTTTAGGAAACTGTACAGTAAATACAGCCAATATTTGAACCATTCTAAGCAATAAACGTAGATTTCGATCCATCACTCTGCATAATTTTGTTTAATTCAACCAGTATTTTTACAATTTTTCAAAGATTCAAGGAAAACACCGCTCCGACAGCTTTAGTCTGTCATCCCTCTTTGCAACCCAGAACAGGAAGACTGATTTGATTGAAAGGAGCAGTTTCTTGTGCGAAACATCCTCAGCCTGCACAAAAGAAGGGTGACGCAATGTCCCCCAAGACATGCTGGTACCTCGAAATTTAGTTTAAGTACTGTTATAACTGAATGAGTAAACCTTGCCAATTAATTTTAGAAAGATTTAGGTAACGGTCAAATACACGAAATGCTGCATAGATCCATTTAAAAATTATTTAGCTCAAGGCACCTGTGATAGGTACGTACGTCATCAGTTTTCCGACCATAGGAAGAAGCTATGGCTACTGCCAATCTTTCTTGAAAACAAACAAGAGACCTAATAGTTATATCAGGCTGACAGAGTAGTTATTTAGTTAGTTAGGTTTCACTTCCAGCCCGCTGGCTGCTGTGCTATCGCGAGGCCTCTCTGTAAAGAGACAACCAAGGCCGATAACTTTGACAGTGTCAAGGTTATCCACATTGACTGTAGGCTGACAAAATAAAAAGCTCTACAGTAACGAATAAACCCTACCAAAGTCATATGAAAATCCTACTTACTCTCAAACGCGCCAGAATACATACTATTACCACAGGAAAGGAAAAGCTTACTATCCAGAATAAATGCAATGAAGTTCAAAGCTCTGCTTTCTTATGGCCACCAAATCTTGGCTAAGAAATTGGGCTTTGGGTGGAACATGAGGCTCTGAAACAAATCAGTTAATATCAAGGCATGGGAGTATAGTGGCTGGCAATTAGTTACAGTGTATGTTACACGCAATATTGAAGCGTTGATTTTGGAGTCACTCGACTCGTTAACTCTTAGATAATCGAAATCGCTCAGTAATCCTGCTCGAAACTGGATAAACGACTTACTGACAGTTTTAGAAGTTGGCTTGTTTTGAACAGTCAGATGAAAAGGGTTTCCAAATTTATAATCCTTCAGAATTTTATTTTCCGCAGCACAGGTATAGAATAATTCGGGATCTTCATCGTTGCGGTCAACATAAGCAAAATAAATATAACCCTAAAAACAAGAGACATCATTAAACATAGTCTTAGACAATTAAACTTCTTAATTAGGTTTTCTAAATTTACCAGAATCAGTACTTTTGAATTTCAAAGACAACTTTAACAACGGTAGCAAAGTCCAAAACAATTTAGCAAAACAATGATTAAATCTTTACCTAAAAATATTGCAACCATAGCGCCTGCCCATGATTATAATAAAAAATTCAAAAATGTATAGCCAAAAGATGTAAAACGATGGCTTCCCGCAATTTCTGCATAAAAGTGTAAGCTTATTAAAGATATGAAACCATGTCAAACATGGTCTATTCTGGTATTCAAACTTGATTTTTGAGCACTTTTAATCATAGTTATAGCGGTATATGTAGAAAACAGGCTATTTTTACTGTATTTTTGGAATTTTTAGGTCAGTTTGAATTCCCCCACTTTTGGTCTTCCCCCCACTAGTAGGGGGGCTCTCCCCCCAATTTTTTCGCCTAGAGAAAGCCTAGAGCCTAATCAATAAGAAATATATACCTTATTATCCCTGGACACCACAGAAATATGAGAGGAATTGAGACTACTGAAATGTTGACCTGATCCCTTCAGTAGCCAGAAAACGTATGGCGGCGGATCTGACAAGGGAGCGTCACAGACCTTCTCAAACGGCTGCATCCAAGGCTGGAACACATGCTTTGGATCCTGTTCAGGAAAGGTGGTAATGTCTAAAAATAGAATTACTAAGGTAATTTCTATAAATTCTTGAAAGTGTGAAGCTATTATTATTAAGCAACCAGCAGGTTCTGTGTAAATGTCTGCTTATAACTTTGCATTACACGTAAACATCGCAAACAGCGGCTACATTCAAAAGAAAAAGAATCATTTTGAAGAATATGAAGGTAAGTTTAACTTAAGCCAAAACAATAATTGAACGATATCAAGCCAACTGATTTATTTGTTTTTACATTGTTTTTGTGTTTTTATTGTTTTCACAAGCAGTATATATTACAAAACTATAGAGTTTAAAGGAGCCAACGAAAAAAGCTGTTCTTATTTTTAACTAACAAACAGGTTTTTGGCAGAAGTTACATCAATATTGGGGAAAATGTTGTCAACGTCTGAACCACGATTAAGTTGCTATAATCCCCATTAAATTTATATGTTAAATCGGTATTGTTAACTCGAGTTAGCAAATTTAACCAGATTCAGATTCAAACAACTTTGTCCATGATTGATTCAAAGGCAATAAATAGCCTGACCCTTCCAACTACAACTGCTACCATATAAAATATGCATGCATAGAGCAAAGACTTTCCACCACTCAGAGAGTTTACAAACTTTGCAAAAACAAAGCTTTGTTTTGAGCTGTGTTGCGTTTATCTTACATGTTTGATTGAAGTAGATCGGTCGATCCGCTGCCGTTCCATTGCCATTCTTGGCAAAGCACTGATAGATTCCGGCGTCCTCTACCCGAAGTTTGTCCATCTTAAAGGATCCTTCGCCAGGTATCTGTTCAATGCGAGGCGAACTCAAACTGAATATGACACCATCCTTCTTCCAGTAGTATCTAAAACATCGATTGAAAAATGGCTCACCATAACTAGAGTCGAAAGACTTTGATCAATTATTGTAATCTGTCCTTATCACAATAATCCCATCCATTACTCCCCTCTCCAGCACTAGTGTTTCTGTTTGTTTGTATTTAATCGTTTTGGTAGATTTTAATTATTTTACAAAAGTTTCATTTTATTCAATTTAAAATGCTTCACTTTATTGCGCACTTTCATGTCTTATTTCAGTTTCTGCGGTATATTATGTGCCAGTAAAGGGCTCGGTGTTCTGTCACTTTTGTCCATTGGTTCTCACTTCTCACGATTAGTTGATAGTCCTATTTTATGTTATTTCAGCGGATGCAACTTTCCTTTGTATACGTATATACCTCTATATCACCACCACCACGTGAAACTAGATATAATGTACAATCAGTTGCATAATGACGTAGAAAACCCTTTCACAATTAAGCTTGACCTGATAAGTTTAACCAGAAATAATATTATGTACAGATATACAGTGAGTAGGCTACAAAGCTGCTGACTTGGCACTCTTTACGGCTCTTAGAGAGACGAACTGAGGGAACGGGAGGGCTTCCGAAAAGGACCTGGCAGACTCATGGTAACAATATACTTGAATTTGCAGCAAAACAATTGCAAATTTTAAAATATATAAAAATGCAAAAAGTGTTGTTTTGCAAGAGCTTAAGATTCCATAAACTGTTTAAAAATTGAGAATTTTGTGGGAAATTTGATCTTAAAACTAAATTGTCTTCACTCTTGGACTCCAGCTAAGAACTGAAGTGGGAACAGTGGAAAGGGCGCCTAAAAGCTGGAGGGGACCGCAAACTGTGGTCCGGTCCTCCATCAAAAGTGATCTATCTACACACAACGTTTTAGTATCGGCAAGGCAATACAGAATAAACTACAAATTAATCAATCTAAGAATTATCAACGAACGTTGGCTTTGGCAGTCCACTAGCCCTGCAGGAGAACAGGCGTTCCTTTAGGCTTTCTGTCTTGGCACCTCCAGAACTCGAAGATTTTCGATTCACCGGAGCACTATGAACCACATACCACAGAACCGAAGGATTCGGATCATGAATGAAGGTAGGAGGCGTAGGAACTGAAAAATCAGCATAAAAAACAATTACATACCTATACATGCGTAACAAATATAGGCAACACTTTAATCACATATCACATATCACGTATATAAGCACCAACGATAAAACTGGGTCATCGGGTCAGTTCGGGTCAAAAGATTGACAAGGTCTGCCGCTCCGGAGCCAATATTCTTGTACTTCGGACATCTTTTCTATGAAAAGGTAAGGTTAACCGGGTTATAGGTTGATCCAATTTAAGATTCCATCTCCGATAAGCAAGAATACGCATACAAGAATTCAGTGTCGTCACAAGGGAGTAGTGGAAGGAATGGTCGGTCATCCATTATAAAATATTTTCCAAAAAGGCCAAAATTTTTTACATTTTAATTTATTCCGTAGAAAGAATGACAGAACTGACGAAGGAAACTTCCGAATACCCCAAATTTTCTGTGCCTCACCCAAAATTTTAACTTTGCTTAGTCTAACTAAAATGGTTATATAATTTGAAGAGATCACTGAATTTCATGCAATATACAAACGCAATGATCTAATTTTTTTGACAAATGTTCTAAAAGAAGGTTACTTTAATTCCAGATTATTCACTGCAAAAGAATTCCAATATGTAGACGTAATACATCTATATGTAATTATGACGGATTGTAAAAATATTTTTATTGACAGCGAAGTCTAGAAGGGGGTTACAACAACAACAGTTACGTAATCAAATAATCTCATGATGCAGAAATCGGACAGTGCCTTTGGTGCACCCCTGCTTGTATGGCATAAAATATATAAATATTTTGCATTGAACTGAACCGAAAAAAGATTTTTGCATCTCCAACCGCAATATATATATATACCTACCAACACAAAAGAAATTAATTAGTTACTATTTAAAAACAATTTTACATTCAAACTATAAAAACATAGAAGACTAACCTTGACTAAGATCTGGCAGTGCTTTGTTGGTTCCTAAAAAAGAGTAAAATACGTATGCAATTGGTCAAATTGCAAATATGCTAGATGCCTTTTAAGCTAACGGTAATATTTATTAAGAGATTAAACATCCATAAGGTAGGTTTAAGGATGGCCCTGGTGCCGGCCTCGACCACGGTAGTCAGGCCCCGGACCCGGCAGTCAGGCCTCGGTGCTGATCGGGGTTCAAAATTCAGCAAACTTGTAAATCTTTTACACTTTTTGGCCAAAATTTAGAAATTTTGAAAGTCAAAATAGGTTAAATTGCTACAAATCGATAATTTCCTCATCGATTTAATTGAAAACAAAAGTAATTTTGCCTTAATCTATGTCTGAAATTGTAGCAAAACCTGAATTTTTCAGAAACTTTTTGAACATTTTCTATTTGAGCACTCATTTTCAGGCCTCGCTCACGATGAGGTCCCGGCCCGGGCCCCAGCCCCGGTGCATCTCTATATACGTTTGTTATATCATTGAGTGATAGTTATAGTGATAAGAGAAGTATTGTATATCTTCGTATCCGTACATACAAGCGAGCGAGTATACAACCCACCCCACGGAAGAAAATATGAAACTACACTACATATATACATACCCTGGGCTAAGGTAGCACCACAACAACATAATGACAGAGCAAGAAGAAATGAAAGGCAACAATATTTGGCAAAGAGATGACAAAGTGATACGAAGAGGAAACTGTGGCATAGGTGGCGGGAAGGATGGAGGGAGGAAGAGGCAGGATCAAAGGAAGGCCGAACAGGTGGGCAGGGATCAGGATCCGGATCCAGGGAATTCCGGGAACCACAGAAGGACGAATTTGAGCAGACTGAAGGATCAGAAGAACGCTGTCTACTGTCCAAACGGGCCTTTAGGGGTACATCAAGCACTGCGCTGCATTCCATAATAAACTAGTAGATACCGTAAAGTCACTGACAAATATTAGGACGCGGACGTAACGTAAGGGACTTTAGGCTAAAATGTTCACGGGATTTGGGTCTGAATAATATGAAATCACTACTCCATGGTATCACAATTAAAATCAGGCAGAAATAATCATCAAAAATATAAATATTACGTAGGACTGAGAAATAAATTCGGCCGCCTATAATAAACAGAAAATATATAGGTGGGGTCTAAAAGCAGGACCAGGACCAGGACCAGGACCAGGACCACTTTTCAGGACCAGGACCAGGACCAAGGGTCTAAAACCAGGACCACCCTCAGGACCACTTTCAGGACCAGGACCAGGGGTCTAAAACCAGGACCAGGACCAGGACCAAGGGTCTAAAACCAGGACCACTTTTCAGGACCACCCTCAGGACCACTCCCCAGGACCAGGACCAGGGGTGCAAAATCAGGACCACCCTCAGGACCACTCCCAGGACCAGGACCAGGGATGTAAATTCAGGACCACCTTCTGGTTTTCCGTGGCACAAAACAGTTAGTTGTGCATTGTGTTTCCTTCATATGTTGATGTTAATATTGATTGGTTGGTCAGTGCGAGCGGTGCAGATATATATGCACTTAATTTCTCGCCTTTGTTTGTCATAGAACAAGTGGTTATATATTTTGTTCAGATATATATATCTCTCAACATACATGGTTGCAAAATCTTGCACATATTATATAGGCGTTTCGCACTAGAAAAGCTACACGGGTCACTTTCCCACGCTGAAAACCGGAATCAGGACAGCATAGATAAAAATGCAAGTGCTTCACAGACAACAGTGTTCTTTAAGAAATTTTGACATCATAGATTTGTAGTTTGTCATCATTCGGAAGTATATATTAAAAATAAACAAATTTAAGAAGAAATTACTAAGAACCTAAACTTAAATTATAAACTTTGGTGGAAAGGTTTCAGTCCCACTTCAATTGAAAAAGTGATCTTGAGCTTGATTCTGAATTTTTAAACACCTGTCCCTGATGTTAAAAGCGGCCTTTCGTGGTCCTGAAAGTGGGCCTGAAGGTGGTCTTGAATTTACATCGTTGGTCCTGGTCCTGGGAGTGGTCCTGAGGGTGGTCCTGATTTTGCACCCCTGGTCCTGGTCCTGGGGAGTGGTCCTGAGGGTGGTCCTGAAAAGTGGTCCTGGTTTTAGACCCTTGGTCCTGGTCCTGGTCCTGGTTTTAGACCCCTGGTCCTGGTTTTAGACCCCTGGTCCTGGTCCTGAAAGTGGCCCTGAGGGTGGTCCTGGTTTTAGACCCTTGGTCCTGGTCCTGGTCCTGAAAAGTGGTCCTGGTCCTGGTCCTGGTCCTGGTCCTGCTTTTAGACCCCACCAATATATATGCATAACAAGCAAATTAACATTACATTGGATATATATATACATACACTTCTGTAAACTTACGTAACCAGCAAAATATATATAAAAGAAAAATTGAGTGCAAAAAGGACATTGCTTTAGCAACTTAGGAACTAACCACCCAAGTGAAATTTGAGCAAAAGTGCATGAAATCTAGCAAATATTTGCATTTAGAGCTCTATAAAATGCAAGTTTGGCAAACTTGAAGAGGGAAACAATCACTCAAGTCAAAACGTCCAAGCACGCCACTTAAACAATCTTGCAATTCACACGATGCAGTTACGTCGCAGCGCTGAGCAGCGCACACTAAACGACAACACTACACTAAAACGACGAATGAATGGCTTGGATTGTAACACCGTGTGTGTGCATTCGCAGAAATCGCACTAAAAGTTTACAGAGAGAGAAAACGACCATTTAAAATATACAGGCTTAGTAAATAAAAAACAAGTTCAACTGTGAAAACATCGCACCCAAAATGTTTCAGTGAAATAAGTTTTAATAGTATTAAAACCGGGATTGCATGTAATCGTTTTGCGATGGAATATCATTACATTACAGTCAGAATATAGATCTGTCTGTACAGACTCGTGCACAACGAAAAATCTGAATCACGTAAGTGCGAATATAGAAACGAATTTAGAAACACACAGATATTAGATGCTCTTACATGGAAATTTGCTGAAACTGTTACTTTTAGGTAGAAATAAACTGTACGCGTTTATACATTATATACATACAGTTTCGGTATATATACACGCACTAAACAAAATTTTTACACAGAAGGAACGTCGTACTAGTCAGCCGGAAAACCTTGGAGTACGTCGTAAATACTATTAACATTTATATGCTGCTTCGAGGCAAAATTACCCATTTTGATGAAATGGACTGATTGTGCTAAAAAAGTTTTGCTAGGAATAAATTGTACATTCATCATAAATTTGACAAAAATGTTGAAGTCATGGATCGACACAATAGCAGCTATTTTGCGATTTTCCTTATCCCTAAAGCAAAGCGAATACAATACAATTATTTAGACTTTACAACAATTTTACAAAGTATATATATACGTTATATTACATAATACGATTGATGTAATTTAAGTAAGTATATATGCATAGATTGGCAGACTATATATGACACGGTGCCCAGAATAAAAAAGAAAGTTTTAGTTGACTAAAAACTATGCATGTAAAATGTTGCTTTGCTACAGCATTTGTTGTGTATATATTTATGAAATATATGTAATTGATTGGGATACGGTTCATGAAAGAAAAAACTGACAGAAAATGGCAGAATTCATTCTGTATATAATATATAATCAGTTCAAATATCGTGCCAAGTTTGAGCTCAATCGGTTATGTTTTGCGAACAGGGGCCCGTTGCATAAAACGTATTACTAAAGTCTGACACAAAAATGTGTGTACAAAATCTATAAGGCCTCCAGTGAGCTAAATATACGTCGTAACCCCATAAAACCATATATTTTCGGAATCCTTGCAGCGAAACGAACATTTTTATGAAATTTAAAATTTTTTAAAATTTCAAAAATTTTAAAATATCGGTTTATCGGGGAATTTTTTCGGACCATTCAAGCTATTCAGCTCATTCATTCCGAAAAATTTTCCCATCCGAAGACGCATCGATTGACACAAGAACGGAAAAAATCGGTTGAGAAATAAGCATTTTATTCCAAAATTTCGTTTTTCCATTTCCTTTGATGTTTGCCGCTTTTTGCAACTTTGACTGGTTATTACTCGCGACTCGCTCAACGAAAAATTTTTTCGATTAGATTTTCAGGACCGCCTAGGCGCCCGCTTTCACCTGATATATGTAATTTTTCAAATTTTTAAAGTCGAGTTTTTTGAAAAATACCACTTTTTGACCAAAAATTTCGGCAAAGCAGATTTAACAAAAGTGAGTAAAAATAACAATCATAAAATTCAAGCTGAGCTGAATTCAACGATATAAAGCTTTTGTTGCTACGACTTATATTGCGCCAGCAATGCATTTTTAAACAATATCCCTTATTTCAGCTGGTTTTGCTAGTTTACACTGCTTCAGTCAAATCATGGCGGCAACATCAAAGAGAGCCAAAAACCAGCTGAAATAAGGGATATTCTTTAAAAATTCATTCCTGGCGCAATATAAGTCGTAGCAACAAAAGCTTTATATCGTTGAATTCAGCTCAGCTTGAATTTTATGATTATGTTATTTTTACTCACTTTTGTTAAATCTGCTTTGCCGAAATTTTTGGTCAAAAAGTGGTATTTTTCAAAAAACTCGACTTTAAAAATTTAAAAAATCACATATATCAGGTGAAAGCGGGCGCCTAGGCGGTCCTGAAAATCTAATCGAAAATTTTTTTCGTTGAGCGAGTCGCGAGTAATAACCAGTCAAAGTTGCAAAAAGCGGCAAACATCAAAGGAAATGGAAAAACGAATTTTTGGAATAAAATGCTTATTTCTCAACCGATTTTTTTCGTTCTTGTGTCAATCGATGCGCCTTCGGACGGGCAAATTTTTCGGAACGAATGAGCTGAATAGCTTGAATGGTCCGAAAAAATTCCCCGATAAACCGATATTTTAAAATTTTTGAAATTTTAAAAAATTTTAAATTTCATAAAAATGTTCGTTTCGCTGCAAGGATTCCGAAAATATATGGTTTTATGGGGTTACGACGTATATTTAGCTCACTGGAGGCCTTATAGATTTTGTACACACATTTTTGTGTCAGACTTTAATAAATTATTAGTGATTAGTTGATTAGTGTAGCAGTAAAAATAACCAAAACCATTGATAGAATCAACAGATTTTGTTGTCCTCGGTATTATTTTGAAGGAAGTGATGTGACTAATCTAAAATTTGCGAAGAATTTCAGAAATGTCTGAATACTCAATCATTTTGATCAGAAATCCCAACAAAATCGTGAATTTTTAGGATTATTCTGCTGAGTTAGCCCAGACATCAATTGCATAAGAATTTTGAATGCATAGTTTGTTAGAGCATTTCAGAGGCTATAAAACGACGTATAAAATATCTCTCTTGCTCATCCCTAACTTCAGTTGTTATCCGTAAAACTGCTACACTAATCAACTAATCACTAATATTTTATTAGTAATAAGTTTTATGCAACGGGCCCCAGGAGTGCGTAATACGGAAGAATCATCGGAACAATGATCAGAAAATATGGTGAGAACTATTATAGGAAGGACCTGATTCTGCCACACCCGATTTTTTTGTCCCGACAAAAACAAAGTGCCGCCCAAGCGAAAGTAAAATCGAACCCATTAAATTAATTAAGCTAGCTAATAGCATTTTGAGCTGTTAATCGAATAAAGTTACTGATAATACAAAAACCTATCGAACCAGGAACAACAACCATCGAAATTTTAAAAACATATACCTATATATATAAAACCTGAACAAATAGGCAGGTCCGCACCCCGTATTTTGAAAGGGGGGGCAAAGGTAAAATGCAACGGGGGTCTGGGGGCCGGAGCCCCCAGGAGTTGAAGAATGTTTACATTTTTGCCCAAAAATAGCACATTGGATTTGGATGTTTATTTCTTGCAAAAAGTAAATTGAAAACTTTGAAAAATATACATAGCTGTTTTTGCCATAGAAATAGCAAAAAATTTGTATTTTGTCACCCCAACAGGGTGTCTAAATCCCTTCAACCTCCCCCCCCCCTCCCCCTGGGTGCGGCCTTTCATTGTATGTAAGTGCAAACTTAGTATATATATAAAAAGTATGTATATACATATTTACGTAATAAACAAAACAAAGGTAATATCGGATTCTGCTATATATATTTTCTGCAGTATACATAATATATATAAGCTGTCCATGACTCAACCCTGCACAAGTTAACCAAATTTGTCGTCCATAAATCATAGGAATTCAATTAAAATTAACCGGCCTAAGCGACTAAACCAGCAAGAAAATGACCAAATTGATGCAGGAAGCTCAGCAGGATGCTACTATCAGTACAAATAAGTACGGACAGCCAGGCCTAGTTAGTCACTCAAGCATAAACTAGAGATGGCAAAATGTTCCGCACAAATTAAGTCCTCATTTGTTCCAGGCAATAGCTAAAATGACCACAGCGTCAAACTGATTAGAACATATATATAAATATACACGGAGGCTAAGAAAAGATATATGCGTATTGTCTGGGCATATATAGAACTCTAAACGAAAAAGTATAACCATTACGTAATATAAACATATAATATAAACGCCTAAATAATTATATAATTATTATATTATTATATTAAAATTTATGTGGAATATATATAAGTATATTTATGTTATATATGTTAGAGTTACAAATAGGTCACAACAAAACACTGCCGAAAACTTCCTATCTGGATTTTGAAGTGAAACTAAAATCAGACAGTAAAACAACAAGAGTCTAGCTGTAGCCAGCCGAGGGGGTAAATATTAAAGCTTTCAATTCCGTCGTCGAGGGGCGACACAGCTAAGCATACAAAGCTGAAATGGGATGACCGGTCCTTCAAAATGACAGCTATCAGACTCATAAAAGCTGTTTATATATACCTCTTCAAAGGTTTGCCACAAATACCCCAAGATTCACTTCACAGGAGTTATGTCAAAATTATTTACTGGAAGCCCAGTCTGTTCAGCACATGGTTGACTATGACACGTCAGAAAGTTAAATTTATGCATTATTAAGTATAACAGAAAACTGACGAAATCTGGAAATGAGACTTAAGGTGCTGGTATCGTTTTGTGTAAATTTGACCCTATAGGCTTTAATTCTTTATGAAAGTGGATGAAACTTTCCCAATATACTATTTCGGTGCTCTTTAACATTCTGGGACCAGTCCCGCATTTTTAGGTGCAAAGATAGGAAATTTTTGGTTTTTGCCATTATTCTCTCAGCACATAGTCGAGACACCAGATTGGTTGGTATGGCTGGAAAGAGGACACAAAAATGTACATTTTTGCTTTTACAACTTTTGAGCTATCTCTTGTGGTTAAGTCAGTATAAGCAAAAAACGATTTTTGGGGTCCAAAAATGGCCGTTTTCGAGAAAATCAGTTTTTTCAAAATTACTGCCAAATCGTACGGACAATTTTGGTTAATTTATACTCCATCGATACACACTCTAATTACACATTTTATCAATGCCTATTAGCCGGAGTTTGTTGCTCTAAGCTAGAGATTTGGCCGAAAAACCATTTTGGCAAAACTGCGATTATTTTGTTTTGAACATCGATTTCTCAAAAACTACCCAATGGATTCGCGTGATTTTTGGCAGGATGAGAATTCGCACTATTGCGGAGGGACATTTTCTTGGTTTGAGCTAAAACATCTCCAGTTGCGAAAAAACTCAATGCAAAGTTGCGAAATATCGTGTCACCGCACATTTAATGGATTTTCTTGAGCGTTAAGACCTGCTGAGCCAAATCCAAAAAAATGTCCCTCGGCCCACATGTCCTTTATAGGACAGCACAAGAAAAAATTTTGGCCGATTCCACAGTTTTGGGAAATCGATGTTCAAAAATGTTTGGTCTATATTCAGCCTGTCAGATGTCAGTAAGTCAGAAAATTTTCGCTATTTTTCGCGGAGTTTTACTAGTTTCGTACTCTCATGATAATCTACAGATTATAAGCTTTAAAATGATGTCTAAAGCTCTTTCCAACTCACAAAAGTGCGAAAGTTATGGCGTTTGAAAAAATACCCACAAAAGCACTGCACAAAACGATACCAGCACCTTAAAGGGTCCACACAGAGCAGCAGTATGTAATCCTTACGAGTGAACATGAAATAACGCCCGATAGCTAGCTACTACAAAACTAGAACAACAGAAAGTTATAGTTTTAACTACAGAATTTAACAAGAAGATATTTCATAGAAGTTTCATGTTAGGCATGGGCAATGTGTTTAAACTGTTCTAATTTCATAATCCTGACCACAACTAAAACTTCTAAGAGGATCTACCAGCAAAATCAGTTCCAAAGCGTCAGAGTCTAATAAGTGTAAATAATAAAACATATAATTGACATAAAAATAAATCTACAGAAAATAATTATCCTTAATTAAAATTATTGCCAAAAACAAAATTTAAGAGGCTCCAAGTAGGCAACATTGGACTCCGATTGCTCGTCAACTCTTGCAGTCATACATTTCAAATGTTTCATTTTAAGGCAAAATCCAAAGTTTCTCAAAATTCTATACAAAATTAAAAGGAACCCGATTAAATTATAAATAGTACTCCAGTTAATCTGAAAGTGACACCTAAGTTTGAAGACGACGGGCACCACTATCAGTGGTTATTCTCACTGACCGGTACCAAACTCATAAAACTGGGAGAAACCGGTAGGATTGACCACTGACAACACTGAAACGGCTATTTCCGTTCCCTTGCCATAATTTCCTTCTCTAATGAAAAGGAAACAGCCCAGAAGTCAGTTTATCTTCCACCCTTCACTTTCACTTATATAAATAGTCTAAATGTAAAGAAATAAGGGATATGTCTGACATGAAGGCGTCCTACAGCAAACTGACCAGTCCAACCCATCTAAGCCAACCAGAGGAGAGCCACACGCCAGAAACAGGGGGGAGGGGAAGCAGTGACTAATTGACATTCCCATAGTGTCTTCTCATCACCCTTTCTTATCACGACTCTAAAATCAGCTTGAATCAAGCCTTTCTACACCATTGCCAAGGGAAAATAATGCTGAACAATAAATCTTTGCCTACTACAAGCAAATTTCTTAATTTTGATTAATTATCAGGCCCCAAAGAAATTAGTCCGAACATCACAGATGTGACGGATAGGTAATAATAGATAGATAGAAATGACGCGGGAGTGTGGTAACCCATATATAACTTTATCTCTACACATTTTCACATAGCGTACGTATATATATATATATATATATATATATAGTCAGGGCGGGGAAAAAACACATATACGGAGCTAAGGCTGTAACTTTTTTGTCTTAAGGCTGAGAGAGCTTGCGTTTGTACCATGGTGTATATCGCTCCTAGTTCTATCGATTCATGTATAGAAATCCGCCTGATCCCTTGTACATCAGTAGCAATAATCGATTTTGTCTGTGTTTTTTCTCCCCGCAATTTGGGGAAAAAACACACCGGCGGGGAAAAAAACACGGTGCTAAAAATGATCCTGGGTGTTCCGCGGGACACCAATTGTTACATATTAAAGGTTGTTTGTTCATTTTTGGCCATGCTAAATAACATAGTGCACTTTGTTTCCAGTAAAAAGCTGCTTATCGGACATAGTCAGATGCATTTTATGTCAAGGCACCTGAACCCAAGAAATGATCGCAAATCGCAGCAAAAGCGGCACCAGACAACTATAAATATACCAAAACACTTGCAAATGTCATTGTTTATCATTATTTAAGTTAGTTTTGGCGTTAAATTGCAATCTCATTAAGTTTTTTAAGATTTTTAAAAATTTTCCTTGTAAACATATGAAACCTGGCACGATGATGCAGCAAATTTTAATCCTTAATTTATGAGCTATTAGAGGCTCTAAGTGCATATTTTTTGAACCAAAATTACAAAACAAGACCCGCTTTATCGTTTAAGAGCATCAGAATTGCTCAGAACTACATATTGGACTATTTGTGAAAATTGGGTGGTGTGTTTTTTCCCCGCTGAGGGGTCAAAATGGGCGGGGAGAAAAAACACACCCAGTACTCAGCCTGCATAAAAGGCAAGAGGCTGCCGTCTATACCAAACGATAGAGGGGGTCCACATATACCCCTATGCCAAAGACTAGCTAAGTTTTCCTTATAGGTGTCTAGAAATAAGCTTAGCAAAATTTAAAATTTCTTAGGTTTCAGAGGTGTTTTCAGGGGTCAACTTTGGAACACTGTCAGAATTGAGCGCTTTGGCCAATACCAACCATATGGGTATGGTTTTACTGTAAAAAGATAGCGCTTTCATTTGCACTATACTAGGTCTCTATATCTGCTACCTTGAGTTCTCTGGGTGGGTGTGTTTTTTCTCCCCATCTTTTCGGGTGTGTTTTTCCCCGCCCTGACTATATATATGTATATGCACTTACAAGGACAAAGACAAAAATGACTATAAAAAAGAAAGGAAAGAAAGAAGTCATGTACCAGTTACCACCACCACCTACATAGTCTGCAAGACTGTTCAAAAGTCTGCATTTTATACCCGGTCTGTTCTCAGGTTTGCGTTTTTACCCGAATCTGCATCTGCATAAGTCTGCTAAGTCTGTTAGTCTGCGTCTGCAGTTTCCTGTAGACTATTTAGTGTCTTTAGGCTCTCAGTGTCGGCTGTGATGCAGTTTATGGAAATTTGTTTATTTTGAGAACTTTTATGTGGTTACACTGGAGACTCAGTGCTATATGTGTGTCTGGTAGTGCTTCAACTTTTTGTGAAGAAGTTAAGAATCTTTATAAAGTGATAGTGAGCATCTCCTAACACCGTTTTTGTTTGGCTGGTTTCGCATAAGCTGTGCAAAGGGTAAGCTAAGTTCTGACAACGTCATCTTTTTCCTCTTTTGGGTGGTAGTTTCGTCAGAGTCTATACGTATGTTATATTTTAGTAGGCATTGGCACTTAAATGTAAGGCATTTTTTACATATAGTTTTAGATAAAGAATGCACTGGGGCATGTTCCCTTTCTGGGCTCCGGTGACTACATATATGTCCTGACCGGTGCTAAGCTTTAGACATTTGTTATTTTTTGACCAGTTTTACAATTTTAGAAGTCAAATACTAAATTCCCTTGCTGCTGCTGATTGTTATATTTTTTATACTAATTTAAGCAAAAACTTTTATATCAATGCGCATATATTATGTAGGGGCGCGATAGCGCCCCTACATAATATGGGTATAAAGGCGTCTGCGCGGCCCCCTGGAGACAGTGTTGGCCTGGTGCCAGCTAAGTAGAGGCCCGGGAGGGGTAAAAATGTTACCATCGTAATGTACTCGAGTAGTACTACAAGTACCACCATACTTTTGGTTAAAATTCCGAACTTCGAAATTTTGCACTAGGCGGGAGTTACCGTGCGTTTGTTTTTTTTTTCTCGGTTAATAACGCTTTTCGGAAGTGCTTATGTCAGCGCAAGTGTTGGAACGATA